>JBBPBX010018675.1:26316-38091 GCA_038048925.1 Garcialebias charrua | reverse complement strand
TATATATATATATATATATATATATATGTAACATAGTTAATATTGAATATAATTCCACTTGTCATTACTTCCAAGTTTAGGTTCATGTGTAATGGGTGAAACAGCGCCCCCTCTGGCTGATTGGCGGTTATAAATATTGTGAACACAGACATCTCATTGCCAGTTCATACGAGATGGGCATGAGGTAGGTCCACTGAGTTAAACGCTCCAGTAAAATATTATGTTAGCTTGATGCTGACATGAAATGATTTTCCTCATAAGGTGCTGTACCCGCTGTGATGAACCTGATTTATGATCAGTCCATATTCTGTTCTGTACAGGTACACATTATTTTATTTATTTGTATTTCTGTTTAATATTAATGTTGTAAATACGGCAGTTGGCCAGTTCATACGAGATGGGCATGAGGTGCTGTACCCGCTGTGATGAACCTGATTTATGATCAGTCCATATTCTGTTCTGTACAGATAAACAACGTTTCACCTCATCCTGTCTCCTGGTCCTTAATAACACAACGCAGACCTGAATTATTCTGAACGAATTCACCATTTGATGAGGTTACATTGGTGCCTGTGACCCGTTCTTCAACTACGCCAGCGCGAGTGGCTACGTCTACTTTCTGGAGCCTCGGCAGTTGGTGGGCTGCGTCTACACCCTGGAGCCGCGGCAGTTGGTGCGCTGCGTCTACTTTCTGGAGCCGCGGCAGTTGGTGCGCTGCGCGCGCATCCCATTCATCAGACCCGGCCGGTACCGCAGCCCCGTGTGGATTCTTCGCTGCCCTGGTAGTGCAGTGGCCAATCTGAAAAGTGTGGAGCTATTTTTTTATTCATTTTAACCGTTTTGTGTTGATTGTGCAGCGCTGTGGCTGCACTATGATTACAGGAGGTCTTTTTTTTTCTTTCTTTTTCTCTCTCTGCGCTCTCTGTGAAGGAGGGGCACTTTGAGACAAAATAAGTTTTAATGTTTTTAAAGCTTTTTCATTCAGGTTTTTCTTGTTGATTTGTTGAAGGTGCACTTATGCTCGTGTTTAATTTGTAAGTGATCAAATTAATAATAATTAATAATAATAATAATTAATAATAATAATAACTGAAAATTATTATTATATTTGTTTTTTTGCTTTTGATCATTAAGGGCTGAGTTATGGCAAGCAATAATTATTTTGGTAGGGGGAGGGGGTTTGAAATGTTTACTCCTATGCCTGCAGTTGCCAGAGGTAGGGGTTTGTATTTGAATACCCCAGAAGCATCCACACCAAAATCAAATTTTGTTTATGTCGGTGAAAGAGTTAACAACACTGCTGAAGCTGCAAAGTGTGATGTTGATGGTAGACTTTTGAGTGGCATAGCTTCACGAATTGGAGTTTCAATAGGTAAAAGTATTGCAGCTTGCATTGAGACCCGTTTTAATACAGTGGGTCCAGGGGTGGTTGGAGCTACAGCTAACGAGTCTGCCATGTTAAATGTCATTGTTCACCCTGATGTGAAAGAACCTGTGAGTTTTAACACTACTTTGACTAAGGCTACGCTTTTTTGCGCAAGTGAACTTGGCTTCTGAATCCCCCGGTCCCTTTCAGTGGGCTATATAATGTCGATTCAAATGCTAATGACCCTACTAAAGACCCATTAATTGTACACCTACACCCCCCACCCCCTACCCCTCAGTCCAAAATCCTTGGACCCAGTGCAGGCCTTGTATAACACATAAACATTTATCGCTGCCAGGTCAAGCATGTTGTAGAACACGGCAATGGGCCGCACCGTATATAAATGTGCAATCTGGTCCATTATACCGGTATGTCAGTTGACCTCAGGTCATGTGACCTGTGTCGGTCCGTCAGTTTACCTCAGGTCATGTGACCTATGTCGGTCCATCAGTTGACCTCAGGTCATGTGACCTGTGTCGGTCCGTCAGTTGACTTCATGTCGTGTGACCTGTGTCGGTCCGTCAGTTGACCTCAGGTCATGTGACCTGTGTCGGTCCGTCAGTTGACCTCAGGTCATGTGACCTATGTCGGTCCATCAGTTGACCTCAGGTCATGTGACCTGTGTCAGTCCGTCAGTTGACCTCATGTCGTGTGACCTATGTCGGTCCGTCAGTTGACCTCAGGTCATGTGACCTGTGTCGGTCCGTCAGTTGACCTCAGGTCATGTGACCTATGTCGGTCCATCAGTTGACCTCAGGTCATGTGACCTGTGTCGGTCCGTCAGTTGACCTCATGTCGTGTGACCTATGTCGGTCCGTCAGTTGACCTCAGGTCATGTGACCTGTGTCGGTCCGTCAGTTGACCTCAGGTCATGTGACCTATGTCGGTCCATCAGTTGACCTCAGGTCATGTGACCTGTGTCGGTCCGTCAGTTGACTTCATGTCGTGTGAACTGTGTCGTTTTGTCAGTTGACCTCAGGTCATGTGACCTGTGTCAGTCCGTCAGTTGACCTCAGGTCATGTGACCTGTGTCGGTCCATCAGTTGACTTCATGTCATGTGACCTGTGTCGGTCCATCAGTTGACTTCATGTCGTGTGACCTATGTCGGTCCGTCAGTTGACCTCAGGTCATATGACCTGTGTCGGTCCGTCAGTTGACCACGGGTCATGTGACCTGTGTCGGTCCGTCAGGTCATGTGACCTATGTCGGTCCGTCAGTTGACCTCGGGTCATGTGACTTGTGTCGGTCCGTCAGTTGACCTCAGGTCATGTGACCTGTGTCGGTCCATCAGTTGACTTCATGTCGTTTGACCTATGTCGGTCCGTCAGTTGACCTCGGGTCATGTGACCTGTGTTAGTTTGTCAGTTGACCTCAGGTCATGTGACCTGTGTTGGTCCATCAGTTGACTTCATAACGTGTGACCTATGTCAGTTCGTCAGTTGACCTCAGGTCATGTGACCTATGTCGGTCCGTCAGTTGACCTCAGGTCATGTGACCTGTGTCGGTCCGTCATTAGACTTCAGGTCATGTGACCTGTGACGGTCCATCAGTTGACTTCATGTTGTGTGACCTATGTCGGTCCATCAGTTGACCTTAGGTCATGTGACCTGTGTTGGTCCATCAGTTGACCTCGGGTCATGTGACCTGTGTCGGTCCGTCAGTTGACCTTGGGTCATGTGACCTGTGTCGGTCCGTCAGTTGACCTTAGGTCATGTGACCTGTGTCGGTCCATCAATTGACTTCATGTTGTGTGACCTATGTCGGTCCGTCAGTTGACCTCAGGTCATGTGACCTGTGTCGGTCCGTCAGTTGACCTCGGGTCATGTGACCTGTGTCGGTCCATCAGTTGACTTCATGTCATGTGACCTATGTCGGTCCGTCAGTTGACCTCAGGTCATGTGACCTGTGTCGGTCCGTCAGTTGACCTCGGGTCATGTGACCTGTGTCAGTCCGTCAGTTGATCTCAGGTCATGTGACCTGTGTCGGTACGTCAGTTGACCTCATGCCGTGTGACCTGTGTCGGTCCGTCAGTTGACTTCATGTCGTGTGACCTGTGTTGGTCCGTCACTTGACCTCAGGTCATGTGACCTGTGTCGGTACGTCAGTTGACCTCATGCCGTGTGACCTGTGTCGGTCCGTCAGTTGACCTCATGTCGTGTGACCAGTGTCTGTCAGTCAGTTGACTTCATGTCGTGTGACCTGTGTCGTTTTGTCAGTTGACCCCATGTCATGTGACCGGTGTCGGTCCATCAGGTGATGGACAACAATAGGTCAAGCATGTTGTAGAACACAGCAATGGGCCACCTGCATGTGTCGGCACGCACCGTATATACATGTGCTAAGGACAAGGAGAGAGACAGTACTTGTAAGCAAAATAATTTATTTGACACCATCAGGGTTACAGGATAATCAGCACAGCAGAATAAGACAATTTTATGCATAAAATTGTTCTGGAGCAGACAAAGCTTTCCATTCAGTGGATGTCCCAAAATGCTCAACTGTGAGATAAATTCAGGGTCTGTTATGTGTGAATTCAGGTCAGGGCCTCTCTTCTGACTAAGGGGGAAAGTGCAAGCAGAGTCTTACTTACCTGGTGGAAACATTGGAATGCAGTCTGTGCAGTCTGGTGTGGTGGGGGTGTCTGAGTTGAGTGCACACATATTTATAACAAAATGCAGTTAATGGTCCAATGATTGTGCAGGAGAAGGAGGGGGTTTGTCCTCAGGATCTTGAAAATTCAGTCATCCTAGTGGGTAGGGGTTTGTATTTGAATACCCCAGAAGCATCCACACCAAAATCAAATTTTGTTTATGTGGGTGAAAGAGTTAACAACACTGCTGAAGCTGCACAGTGTGATGTTGATGGTAGACTTTTGAGTGACATAGCTTCACGAATTGGAGTTTCAATAGGTGAAAGTATTGCAGCTTGCATTGAGACCCGTTTGAGTAATACAGTGGGTCCAGGGGTGGTTGGAGCTACAGCTAACGAGTCTGCCATGTTAAATGTCATTGTTCGCCTTGATGTGAAAGAACCTGTGAGTTTTTTTAGACAAAATAAGTTTTAATGTTTTTACAGCTTTTTCATTCTTTCTTGTTGATTTGTTGAAGGTGCACTTTTGCTCGTGTTTAATTTGTAAGTGATCAAATTAATAATAATTAATAATAATAATAATTAATAATAATAATAACTGAAAATTATTGTTATATTTGTTTTTTTGTTTTTTTGCTTTTGATCATTAAGGGCTGAGTTATGGCAAGCAATAATTATTTTGGTAGGGGGAGGGGGTTTGAAATGTTTACTCCTATGCCTGCAGTTGCCAGAGGTAGGGGTTTGTATTTGAATACCCCAGAAGCATCCACACCAAAATCAAATTTTGTTTATGTGGGTGAAAGAGTTAACAACACTGCTGAAGCTGCACAGTGTGATGTTGATGGTAGACTTTTGAGTGACATAGCTTCACGAATTGGAGTTTCAATAGGTGAAAGTATTGCAGCTTGCATTGAGACCCGTTTGAGTAATACAGTGGGTCCAGGGGTGGTTGGAGCTACAGCTAACGAGTCTGCCATGTTAAATGTCATTGTTCGCCCTGATGTGAAAGAACCTGTGAGTTTTAAAGGGGATCATGATTCATGTTCAGTCCAAGAGTGGGAGGTTATGATGTTAACTTATATGAGAAAGAAAGACATCCCTGTGGCTGAACAGGCTGATGAGGTGATGTCTAAGCTGGTGGGGAGGGCACATGAAGTAGTTAAAGTTGGCATACGCAGTAAGCCAGTTTTAAATCTGACTACAGGACCTGAGCCCATTTTTGAGATACTGAAGCAGCACTTCAGTGATACTATGTCCTCTAGCTTGCCCTTAGCAGACTTTTATGCTACGGTGCCCCACCCTGACGAACATCCCTTTGACTATTGGCTGAGACTTAACAAAGCTTTGGACATGACAGAGGACTCTTTAAAGAGACAAAATAAGGCTTTTGACTCTCTGTCTGGTGATCTAGCTGCCATGTTTATCCAGAACTGCCCTGATCCTGAACTGTCGCTCATATTCAAATGTAAGCAGCTGAAAGATTGGACAGTGGCTGAAATTCACGAGAAGCTTGTTGAGAATTGCAGAAATCGCAAGCGACTAACCAAACACAAAATGTCAAGCATCCTGTCTTCCCAGCACCAGGAAGTCACCTCGTCTGTGCAGAGTGCGACACTCCGTACTGAAGTACTACCTCCAGCTGCTGCTATTGGGAAGACAGCTGAGAGCTCGCCAGACCGCCTGGACCGGGTCATCGCTCTACTTGAACGTGTGCTGGAGCAGCAGCCACAACAGCACAATGTTCAAAGAAGGTTCAATGTACACACCCAGAGGGACCAGCCGACGAAAGTAAAGCCTGCCTTACCTTGTGCTGTGTGTAGCGATGGTGGACACACTACTCAGTACCACTGCAGGTCCAACCATCTGTGCTTCAGCTGTTTTGCACCTGACCACATCCGAGCAGAGTGTCCAGGGACTGTGGTGAGGAAGCCTGGGAGCGATAAGCAGGTGGTGCAGCCTCAGGAAAACTGACTGGCCTGCATGTGGTGGGGACAAGTGTTGGGCCTAAAAGTGATCCCCCTGTTGCAAATGTTGAAAATGACATGGAGTCTATATGTCAAAGTGCATGTGAAGTGAGAAAAATGGGATATACACCGATAATCCAAAACATTCAGAGACTCAAACAACATGACAACTTGTTTTATGAAAATGTGACACTGGGAGGAGTGGTTACGGTCAGAGCTTTGCTGGATAGCGGGTCGATGGCGTGCACACTGAGCTCTAAAGTAATACCTCAGCTGTTACAGCAGGATGTTTTAAGAAGCCCCGCCCTTGAGCCGACAGCCACTGTGTTGATTGGATGTGGGGGGTCCAGGACATTACCTTCTGGCATGTGCGATCTGGAGATGGATCTTTATGATTACAAAGTGATTGTCCCAACATTGATCGTTGAGAACCAGAATGAAGAACTGATTGTTGGCAGTAACCTGTTGAAATACATTATTAACAGGTTTAAGCTGAGGCAAGACATCCAGGACCAAGGCCCCACAGCACTCTGTGACAGTAGTGATGCAGAGCAGAAACTGCTACATTTGTTGGCAAGGGTGGAAGCTGCCGATTCAGACGTCCATTATGCAGTTGGAACTATCAAAATCAAGCGAGCTGTTACTCTAGAACCCATGACAGAGCATCTGATTTGGGGCAAGTTGCCACAGGTGAATAGTCTGTTGGCTGGATGTACTGTTGTGGTGGAGCCAACAACTGCAAGATCTAAACCAAGAACAGTTTTGGTGGGGAGGTCGGTGTCAATCCTGAGAGCAGATGGGTGGCTCCCATTAAAGGTCATTAATCCATCAGACAAGCTGGTTACTTTGAGACGTAATACTAAGTTGGCGGATGTGAGTACTTGTGATTCAGTGGAGATGTTTGCTGGTTCCCAACTCGACATCCAACAACAAGTTCAAGTACCGTTGGACAACAGTACAAAACACAGCCTCGTCTCAGAGGACTCGACTTTACCAGATCATCCTCACCTTGTGGCACCGTGCACAGTTGACACCCCTCAGGCAAGGCTAAGAGGACTGGGGCTGTCGGATGTGGACATTGAGTCATGTGACGTTGCCCCTGAATATAAGGCTAAACTGGCTGAGCTCATTGTTCAATACCAATCAATCTTTTCAAGGGACAAGATGGATTGTGGTAAAGCCACTGGTTTCCTACATCGCATCAGAGTCATGGATGAGAAACCATTTCGATTGCCATGTAGGCGCATACCACCAACCCAGTATGAAAAATTGAGAGAGGCATTGGATGAGATGGAAGAGCGTGACATCATACGAAAGTCTAGCAGTGAGTTTGCATCTCCATTAGTGATCGTGTGGAAGAAGTCGGGTGACCTACGTATCTGTAATGATTTCCGATGGATCAATGCACGCACTGTCAAGGATGCTCACCCACTCCCTCATCCAGCTGATGCTCTAGCAGCCCTGGGGGGCAATGCCTTTTTCTCAACCATGGATTTGACCTCTGGCTATTACAATGTGGAAGTGCATGAAGCTGACCGAAAGTACACTGCCTTTTCATCGCCTTTTGGATTGTATGAGTATAATCGGATGCCTCAAGGACTCTGTAATAGTCCCGCCACATTCATGAGAATGATGCTAAACATCTTCGGTGACCAGAACTTCATGAGCTTGTTGTGCTATCTGGATGATGTCCTGGTGTTTGCTCCAACAGAAGACCTAGCGCTGGAGCGTCTGCACATGGTCTTCCAGAGACTCCAGAACCATAACCTAAAGCTCGCCCCAAAGAAATGTCACTTTCTGAGGAGGTCAGTGAAGTTTCTTGGTCATATCATCAGCATAGATGGGATCCAGTCTGACCCTGATAAAGTAAATGGTAAATGGAGCTTATTTATATAGCGCTTTCTAGCCCCCTGTGAGGAGCCCCAAAGCGCTTTACAATACCAGCCATCCACCCATTCATACACGTATTCATACACCGGTAGCGGCATACTGCCATGCAAGGCGCCTTTCCAGTCTTACCGGGAGCAACTCTGGGTTAAGTGTCTTGCCCAGGGAAACAACGACACATGGTGTGAGTAACCGGGATTCGAACCTCCAACCTTCCGATCGGGGGACGACTGCCATTACCACTACGCCACGGCCGCCCCTTGCTGGACCAACAGATATCTCAGGGTGTGGCGATTGTTAAGACAGGAGCAGTATCATCATTGGAGGTTGCTGTTGTGCTCCAGGGATGCAGTGAGAGTGGTCCTGTGGTGTACCCGCATGCTCTTCTCCTGCCACAGTTCTCACAGACTGTTCTAACAACCCCACAGGTCAACTCTGAGGTGCTCTCACTTGAAGTGTTGCAGGAGAAACAGAGAAATGACCCAGTTCTAAGTAGGGTGATGTTCTTTGTAGAGAGAAAGTGGAGACCTTCCAGAAGGGAACGTGTCAAGGAGTCATCAGAAGTCCTCAAGCTTTTGAAAGGCTGGGAAAAGCTTGTATTGAGAGATGGAGTCCTGCAACGGGTAGCTAAAAACCCTGTCACAAAGAAAAAGTCCTACCTTTTTGTGGTCCCACGCTCACTGCGCCAGAAGGTGTTACAAGGTGTTCACGATGAGGCTGGTCATCAGGGTCAGCAACGGACCCTGTACTTGACGAGACAGAGATTTTATTGGATTGGCCTAGTGCGTGATGTTACTGAGTATGTACAACACTGCAGACGATGTGTTGTCAGCAAGTCGCCAGAGCCAGAAGCCAGAGCTCCTTTGAAAAACATAAGGACCTCTGAACCTCTTGAACTTGTCAGTATTGATTTCTGGACTGCTGAGGATTCTTCAAACAGTTCACTGGATGTGCTAGTAGCTACTGACCACTTCACAAAGATGGCACACGCTTTCTTGTGCCCCAATCAGTCAGCTAAAGCAGTCGCACACCAGCTGTGGAACAATTATTTCAGCATCTATGGGTTTCCCAAGCGACTACATTCCGATCAGGGGGCCACTTTTGAGAGTTTGCTTATTGCAGAGTTACTGAATGTGGCAGGCGTGCAAAAGTCCCACACTACACCTTATCACCCTATGGGTAATGGCTCATGTGAGAGAATGAACCGGACTCTAGGCAACATGATTCGAGCATTGCCACCAAGAGCTAAACATCGTTGGCCTGAGGCCCTGAAATCTCTGACATTTGCCTACAATTGTACCGTGCATGAGACGACAGGATATGCTCCGTTCCTGCTCATGTTTGGAAGGGTGCCACGTCTTCCGGTGGACGTCATCTTTGGTTCGGTGCTCAGTGATCCGGAGGTGGTGGACTATGATCGCTACGTGGAGTCACTACGAAAGGACATGAGAGAAGCTATGGCTGTAGCCCAGTCAACGGCAACTAAACAGCTCCAGCGTCACACTGAGCTATACAACCGGAGAGTACGTGGTGTACTTGTGGAAGTGAACGACAGAGTGCTGCTGGCCAACAAAGGAGGACCTGGAAAAAGGAAGCTTGCTGACCGCTGGGATAGCACGGTGTATGTGGTGATTGGAAAAGATGATGAGAACCACACTTTCAGGATCCAGAATCCCACTACAGGCCAAGTAAAAGTGGTCCACCGCAATCTGATAATGCCAGTAAACTTTCTGCCTCTACCTGAGGACAACCATGATGACCAGGAGGAGGCTGTACTATCTCAAACATCAAGTTCACTTGACCCAAGTGCTGGGAGGTCAGCCATCAGTGATGCTATTTCTGACTCAGCAGAGTTTAGAACAGTGGTTCTTAACCTTTTTTGAGCTACCGAACCCTCAAGTTTCATATGGCCACTCACCGAACCCCTCTTTTTTAATATATAAAATATGATTTTTTTCCCCCAAATTCTACAACATCACCTTGCTCAAAGAACAAAAGCAACACAGTGCATGAACTCACAACAACTTTATTCTGGCCCAATAAGAGTTATCTTGTACAATTTTTAGTGTTTACACAAGTGTGTCTTTACATCCGGGACAGAGACTCCACCGAACCGCTGAGACCAGCTCATCGAACCCCTGGGGTTCGATCGAACCCAGGTTAAGAACCAGTGGTTTAGAACAAGAGCGTGGGTATCTGACCTACCTTTGGGAGCAGGCAGTGAGACAGATGTGGAGGATGCTGAGCAGGTGGAGGGCACCATGCTGGAAGGAGCCACAGGACCTGCGTTGACGGACAGCAGTTCAGCAGACTCTGGTTGCTCAGCAGTCCTGACGGCTTGCCCAGAGACATTTCCGGCTCCTGTTACTGACACTCTCACTGACATACCTGCTACAGTAACTACTACAGTGACAGTAGTTGACGGTGCGACTGACCGTAGATCTAGAGCTGGACGGTTGTTGAGACCAGTGACCAGATTTATTGAAATGATGCACCAAAGAACAGCATTAGTCTGATAAGTTCTTGTATATGAAAAAAAAACTACAGTTTAATTTGTTTCAACTTTGACCTAGAGGTGTTGTAACAATTTTCATATTTCATGTTTGTTTTGCTATTTGGGAGGTGAGTTTGCAGTTACACATTAACAAAATATGTAAATGGGCATTTTTTTCCCCTTATGTATGTAGATGGGGTTTGGCCAACCTTTTCTCATACTGATCCTCTCAGGATAGTCTAGTGACTGGGTGTTTGTAACTGTGAATTTGATGTGATTGTACCTCACAAGCGATTTTGGAAACGGTGGTTGTATATTGGTTTCCTGTGCAATTGAATAGTGGTCTTATTCCATTTATGTATATGTGCCTGTACTGTTTTTTTTTTCTCTTACTTGCTTTCATTTGGTTGTTTTGTTTTGGTTGTTGTAATGGGGCAAGTGGAATTCAGCAGGAGGGAGTGTAACATAGTTAATATTGAATATAATTCCACTTGTCATTACTTCCAAGTTTAGGTTCATGTGTAATGGGTGAAACAGCGCCCCCTCTGGCTGATTGGCGGTTATAAATATTGTGAACACAGACATCTCATTGCCAGTTCATACGAGATGGGCATGAGGTAGGTCCACTGAGTTAAACGCTCCAGTAAAATATTATGTTAGCTTGATGCTGACATGAAATGATTTTCCTCATAAGGTGCTGTACCCGCTGTGATGAACCTGATTTCTGATCAGTCCATATTCTGTTCTGTACAGGTACACATTATTTTATTTATTTGTATTTCTGTTTAATATTAATGTTGTAAATACGGCAGTTGGCCAGTTCATACGAGATGGGCATGAGGTGCTGTACCCGCTGTGATGAACCTGATTTCTGATCAGTCCATATTCTGTTCTGTACAAACAACGTTTCACCTCATCCTGTCTCCTGGTCCTTAATAACACAATGCAGACCTGAATTATTCTGAACGAATTCACCATTTGATGATGTTATATATATATATGTGGGAGTGGTGGCGCAGAGGTTAAGAAGGTGCGCTGGTGATCGGAAGGTCGCCGGTTCAAGCCCCGGTACCGACAACATCAAAGATGTGGGTGGGATAAGTGAAGCGGTCACACCTGTCTCCACCCTCATCTGCCCCACTCTGGGCCCTTGAGCAAGGCCCTTAACCCACACCATCTGCTCCCCCGGGAACCCTAGATATCAGCTCTCTACTCCACACAGAGGGCTGTGGTTGCTCGGTGGTCTGTGGTTGTGTCAGGAAGGGCATCCGGCGTAAAAACAACTGCCAAATCTTCGTGCGACTAGATCGCTGTGGTGACCCCTAACGCAGGGAAAAAGCCGAAAGAAGAAAAAAAAAAAATATATATATATATATATATATATATATATATATATATATACATACATATATAC
>JBBPBX010018675.1:0-13014 GCA_038048925.1 Garcialebias charrua | reverse complement strand
GTGAGAGACGTACGTCTGTACTGTGTGCCGCTAGCTTAGGACTAAGTCAGTGTCGGCACGGTTCTGTTGACAGGGCGGGGTGTCCTCACTGTCAACAGCTTGTAATTCTCCTGTAAGTCAGACAACACACAGTGTGTTTTCTTGGGATTACCCACCATGCCCTCCAAAATCTTTCCAAAGACGACGTGCTTGCCGTCGAGCCACGGGGTCTGAACGGTGGTGATGAAGAACTGGGAGCCGTTGGTGTCCTTCCCAGCATTGGCCATGCTGAGCCAGCCGGGGCCGTAGTGCTTCAGCTTGAAGTTCTCGTCTGGGAAACGGTCCCCGTAGATGCTCTTGCCTTCAGACGAGAAAAGTGAAACAATTTTTAAAAATCATTCAAGTCCAAATATGTCAGTTTACATTCGTTTCCTTAATTTTCTGCTTCTTATGCAACACCATGTTGGAGACCATTCCAATGTACCAAGATTTAAACTGCACAGCGACGTGCCAGAAGACGTTTTACCTCCGGTGCCGTCTCCTCTGGTGAAGTCTCCACCCTGGATCATAAACTGCTTGATGACTCGGTGGAATTTGCTGCCCTTGTAACCGAATCCTTTCTGTTGAGATAAAACAAACAGAACCGTTTAAACTCAAAATCTCTCGACTGTACAAGCATCACGCAGGAATTCATCACTCGTTTCAACATCTTGGAACAACTTCTCACCTCTCCTGTTGCCAGGGCGACAAAGTTGTCAACGGTTTTGGGAACAGTTTTCCCAAACACTCCGATGACGACTCTTCCGATTTCTTCCTCTCCGACCTTGATGTCGAAGAAAACCTAGAAAAGAAGCCCAACTTCAGACGTTATCTACAACAAAATCTTGCGAGGCACAAATTCAGTTTACACAAATTTTTCACAATTTCAGTTTTCGTGACGTTTTTACAGAGTTCATGCATATAAAAAGGACCTCTGTACTTTAAACTATTTACAGAAAACGTATTTCTCTTTTTATATTTTAAGCACGTTGGTATTAGAAGCTTGTCACAAGAACATAACTTATTTGTAGTTTTTCTTTTTTATTGCAAAATCATATACACCAGTTGGACAAGCCAAGCGTGCTTTATTCACTCAAACAGTTAAGTTTCAAAACCCATCCATCCATCCATTTTCTTCCACTTATCCGGGGTCGAGTCGCGGGGGTAGCAGCCCAAGTAGGGAGGCCCAGACTTCCCTCTCCCCAGCCACTTGGAGCAGCTCCTCCGGGGGAATCCCAAGGCGTTCCCAGGCCAGCCGAGAAACATAGTCCCTCCAGCGTGTCCTGGGTCTTCCTCTGGGTCTCCTCCCGGTGGGACATGCCCGGAACACCTCACCAGGGAGGCGTCCAGGAGGCATCCTAACCAGATGCCCGAGCCACCTCAACTGGCTCCTCTCGATGTGGAGAAGCAGCGGCTCTACTCCGAGTCCCTCCCGGATGACTGAGCTTCTCACCCTATCTCTAAGGGAGAGTCCAGACACCCTGCGGAGAAAACTCATTTCAGCCGCTTGTATCCGAGATCTCGTTCTTTCGGTCACAACCCAAAGCTCATGACCATAGATGAGGGTGGGAACGTAGATCGATCGGTAAATTGAGAGCTTTGCCTTTCGACTCAGCTCTCTCTTCACCACGACAGACCGGTACAGCGCCCGCTTCACTGCGGATGCTGCACCTATCCGCCTATCGATCTCACGCTCCAGTTTTCCCTCATTCGTGAACAAGACCCGAGATACTTAAACTCCTCCACTTGGGGCAGGACCTCCTCCCCGACCTGGAGAGGGCATGCTACCCTTTTCCGGCTCAAGACCATGGCCTCGGATTTGGAGGAACTGATCCTCATCCCGGCCGCATCAGTTTTAAAACCCATCAGCCAAAATTGACATGGGTCACACTTTGTTCTTTTGGCTGTTCCCTCTTCAGGGGTCTCTACAGCGAGTCATCCTCCTCCATCTCACTCTGTCCTCACTCCAACCATACTCCATGTCCTCTTTTAACTACTGTATTTTCCGGTGTATAGGTCGCACCTTTTTATGTTTTTTTTTCAAGGCCTGCGACCTATATATGGCTTGTTATCACTTTCGACGAAACAAATTTTTAAATCCAGCTCATTTCACAATTATGTTCATTGATTAAGGAAAAGTTCAGCTCTGACACATATTTGCTATAATTTTTAACAAATTGTTTTTAAGCGTTAAGTCTTCTTAAAAGCCTTGCTGTGCGCTCCTGTGACAGACATTTGCAGCAGAGCTAAACGTAGGTGCGACCTATCTAGGGATTTTTCCAATCTATTGGTGATAATTGGGACAGTGCAACCTATACACCGGTGCAACCTATACTCCAGAAAATACGGTACGTATTTTATACAAAGTTAAACCTTTTTTAAATCGTTTTGATTTGGAAAAGGCCACTCGTGCTTTTATCACCTCAAGGCTCGACTACTGCAATTCCCTATACACAGGAATCTCCCAATCCTCCATTAGACGCCTTCAATTGGTCCAAAATGCTGCAGCTCGACTTTTAACCAACACCTTCAGACGTGAACACATTACCCCTGTTTTATTTTCTCTCCACTGGCTTCCAGTCAATTTTAGAATTAAATTTAAAGATGTATTATTCACTTTTAAAGCTCTCAATGGTCTTGCCCCACTATATTTGACTGATCTTGTAGCTGTCCGTGAATATAGGAGAACACTGAGATCATCTAATACATTTCTCCCGTCTGTCCCAAAGCCCAACTACAAAGGATGGGGTGACCGGGCCTTTTTTGTCGTTGCACCCAGACTCTGGAATCATATGCCTCAGGACTGTGCTCCATCACCGATATAGTTTTTTTTTTTTTAATCTAATCTTAAAACCTTTTTATTCAGGCAGGGTTTTAATACCTAGTGGTTCTTTGTCAATCTTCTGTTTTAATTGTTTAAAATTTTTAACTGGCTGTTTTTTATTTATTTTAATTGTTTGTTTTTTACTTACCGATCGATCTACGTTCCCACCCTCATCTATGGTCATGAGCTTTGGGTTATGACCGAAAGAACAAGATCTCGGATACAAGCGGCTGAAATGAGTTTTCTCCGCAGGGTGTCTGGACTCTCCCTTAGAGATAGGGTGAGAAGCTCAGTCATCCGGGAGGGACTCGGAGTAGAGCCGCTGCTTCTCCACATCGAGAGGAGCCAGTTGAGGTGGCTCGGGCATCTGGTTAGGATGCCTCCTGGACGCCTCCCTGGTGAGGTGTTCCGGGCATGTCCCACCGGGAGGAGACCCAGAGGAAGACCCAGGACACGCTGGAGGGACTATGTTTCTCGGCTGGCCTGGGAACGCCTTGGGATTCCCCCGGAGGAGCTGCTCCAAGTGGCTGGGGAGAGGGAAGTCTGGGCCTCCCTACTTAGGCTGCTACCCCCGCGACCCGACCCCGGATAAGCGGAAGAAGATGGATGGATGTTTTTTTACTTCTGTATTGTTCAGCACTTTGTGCACCTTCTGGCTGCTGAAAAGGGCTCTATAAATAAATAAAGTTTGATCTCAGTCTGGCCTCTCTCTAACTTAAGAGAGACAAATCTTTAGATCTTTAATCTTTAGAACAAGCTAAAATTTTTAAAAAAAAAGTGCCTAAAGATTTGTTTTCCAAACTGTTCTTTGCAGTTGTGTTGGTTGTAGACCGATTCATTCATTCATTCAACCTTTATTTCGTCAGGTTAATCTCATCGAGCCTCGAGGACTCATTTACAAGAGAGACCTGCTACAAACTAAAGAAAGATGACAATAACAGTAGAAATTTCCTTAAACAATCAACAATAGACAAACATAAAAAGAGAAATACCGAATTTTTTAACAAATTACAAACAAAATATTAAAGTAACAAAAACATTATAAAGTAGATGTAGAAAATCAGTAGCAGTAATCAGTAACAGAACATATCTGCATTATCTGCATTGGTTTTTGCCACGATTCCAACAGAGTCAAGATTCCAAATTTGCTTTTATTTTGTGAATTATTAGTTTAAACAGTGATTTAAAGTGATAGCAGCAACTTAATGTCCATGAAAATAAATATGGTGACAACTGGTTTCATTAAGTGTGGTATCTTCAAGTGTTGCTGGTGGTTTGGAGCTCACAGGCTCCTGTAAGTGCAGACGTGGACAAACCCAGCCAGCAGGGCCAGACGGACCCAGTGGCTCATTAAACCGCATGCTAGCGCGAGCTAACGTTAGCCTGGTTTCAACAGAAGTAGCTAAAGTAGCATGTCGATGTGCGTGACGTGGCTTTTGCAGACTGCAGCTACCAGTTAGCTTTCGTGCAACGAGGAATAGCGTTTTTCACATTTTCCGCAACAGGAAATCCCGCAAGAGGCCGGGAGCTAGCTAGCTAACACGTACCTTAGCCGTCACTTTGGGGCCTTTCTTCTTCTCGTCAGCAGACGACCCGTTTGGGAAAGCGAGAAAAATTAGTGACCCCACAATGACCGTAACCGCCACGAGGAACTTCATCTTTCTTTCGCAGAGTCTAACCATCAACGAGAGGAACGAACAGCCGGGAGTGGGCCCGCTAGCTGTTACCTTTATACGTGGTCCGTGGGGGGAGGGGGCGGGGCCACGGACCACAGGAATTTCAGGCGGATCTGCGGGCTCGACGCAAGGGGCGGGACCAAAGAGACGCACGGGGCTCTGATTGGCTCACGGAGCAGAGAATTTTGACCAATCAGAAGCAGACGCGTGCAACTTTTTTTTTTTGTAATGAGCTGAAGTTCAGTTTATTTTATTTAAAGTCCACGTCTTAACTCAGAAACACCCAAATTTAACCTGAGAAGGGTGTCTACTATTAAACAGTCTAATACAACAATCTATGTTTACAGTTCTAAAAGTGTTAAGTCTAGTCCTCTGGACATTCAAAAAAAATAAAAGTAGGATGTTTTGTTTTTTGAATGTCCAGAGGACAAGACTTACACTTTTTTAGATTTTTCTACATGGATTATTGAGCATGCATCAGTTAGTACAGTATAAGTACACTTTTCAAAAGGTCTTTAATAAAATGCTCAGAACCTTTTTTTTTGCATCCAGTGACAGCAGCTTTTTTACATTGTTTATTTGATGTGTTTATTGGTCATATGCAGGTTAAGGCAAAGTGAACAATGCAATGAAATGTTCAGAATTCATTAATTGGTTGATCTTTCTGCTTGATGGCCTGAAACTGAACTCTCATAATGGCCTTCTCCGCTCCTGTTTCCTGGAATATCTTGCAAAAAGATCTGAAGCTCTCAACCTTGACCTCTGTAAGTGACATAGTGCTGTTGAACTCCTGGCAAGGACTGTTCCTGTTTTTAGTTTTCTACAAACTGGATTCCATAAAAATTGGGACTCTAAACAAATTGTGAATAGAAACTGAACGCAATGATGTGGAGATGGCAAATGTGAATATTTTATTCGTAATAGAATATAGATGACAGATCAAAAGTTTAATCTGAGTAAATGTAACATTTTAAAGGAAAAATATGTTGATTCAAAATTTCACAGTGTCAACAAATCCCAAAAAAGTTGGGACAAGTAGCAATAAGTGGCTGGAAAAAGGAAATTGAGCATATAACGAACAGCTGGAAGACCAATTAACACTAATTAGGTCAATTGACAACATGATTGGGTATAAAAAGAGCTTCTCAGAGTGTCAGTGTCTCTCAGAAGCCAAGATGGTAAGAGGATCACCAATTCCACCATTGTTGTGCAGAAAGATAGTGCAGCAATACCAGAATGGTGTTACCCAGCGTAAAATAGCAAAGACTTTTAAGTTATCATCATCAACCGTGCATAACATCATCAAAAGATTCAGAGAATCTGGAACAATCGCTGTGCGTAAGGGTCAAGGCCGTAAAACTCTACTGGATGCTCGTGATCTCCGGGCCCTTAAACGTCACTGCACCTCAAACAGGAATGCCACTGTCAAGGAAATAACAGAATGGGCTCAGGAATACTTCCAGAAAGCATTGTCAGTGAACACAATCCACCGTGCCATCCGCCGTTGTCAGCTGAAACTCTACAGTGCAAAGAGGAAGCCATTTCTAAGCAAGCTCCACAAGCTCAGACGTTTGCACTGGGCCAGGGGTCATTTAGGGGTCATTCAGGGGTCACCAACAACACCACCAGCCTGATCAAGAAGGGTAATCAGAGACTATACTTCCTCAGACGGCTGAGACGAGCTGGTCTGAGCAGCTCAGTCCTCACCTCCTTCTACAGGTGTACAGTGGAGAGCATCCTGTGCTCCAGCATCAATGTGTGGCATGGAGGCTGCACAGCTGCAGAGAGAAAAGCTTTGCAGAGAGTGGTGAAGGCTGCACAGAAGTTGTTGGAGTCAGTCTCCCCACCATCACAGACATTTACACTTCGAGATGCAGGAAAAAAGCCACCTGCATCATGAAAGACCCCACTCACCCAGCACACACACTCTTTGCCCCACTCCCCTCAGGACGGAGGTTGAGGAGCATCAAATGTAGAACCACTAGACTGAGGAACAGCTTCTACCCTGAGGCTGTTAGACTCATGAATAAATAAATAATAAGAATAATCACTGCAAAATATCACATCATGCTGATGCTGATCTGTTTTCTTGTTGCTGTGTTCATCTGTGACCATCTGCTCATAAAGACTCATGTTCGTGCTGCTGTTTGTAATGACGTTTTTCTATTACTCTAGGGCTTAGTGTATTTCTAGTTGGATGTTTTTCTTAGTTCATATCCTAGATGTTATTACTGTTTTTCTCTTACATTTTGTTGTTGGATGTAACTGGGACCCTGTGTACATAATCTCATTTCATCACATGTACCACATGCGGTGCAAATGACAATAAAGATTCTCTGACTCTGAAATGGAGTGTGGCAAAATGGAAGACTGTTCTGTGGTCAGATGAGTCACGATTTGAAGTTCTTTATGGAACACTGGGACGCCATGTCATCCGGACCAGAGAGGACAAGGATAGCCCAAGTTGTTATCAACGCTCCGTTCAGAAGCCTGCATCACTGATGGTATGGGGTTGCATGAGCGCTTGTGGCATGGGCAGCTTGCATGTCTGGAAAGGCACCATTAATGCAGAGAACTATGTTCAGGTTCTAGAACAACATATGCTCCATCTAGACGTCATCTCTTTCAGGGAAGACCCTGCATTTTTCAACAAGATAATGCCAGACCACATTCTGCAGCAATCACAACATCATGGCTACGTAGGAGAAGGATCCGGTACTGAAATGTCCAGCCTGCAGTCCAGATCTTTCACCTATAGAGAACATTTGGTGCATCATAAAGAGGAAGGTGCGACAAAGAAGGCCCAAGACGATTGAACAGTTAGAGGCCTGTATTAGACATGAATGGGAGAGCATTCCTATTTCTAAACTTGAGAAACTGGTCTCCTCTGTCCCCAGACGTCTGTTGAGTGTTGTAAGAAGAAGGGGGGATGCCACACAGTGGTAAAAATGGACTTGTCCCAACTTTTTGGGATTTGTTGACGCCATGAAATTTTGAAACAACATATTTTTCCCTTAAAATGATACATTCTCTCAGTTTAAACTTTTGATCTGTGATTTGTGTTCTATTCTGAATAAAATATTAGATGTTGGCACCTCCACATCATTGCATTCAGTTTTTATTCACAATTTGTTTAGTGTCCCAACTTTTTTGGAATCTGGTTTGTACATTCACCTTATAATCTAGCCATTTTTGCTACTTTTTTGCCATCTTGTTTTAATTTGTAAAAAAAATAAAATAATCTATGCCTCTTTTATGATTGTCTATTGTTTTCACTGTTGTCATAATTGGAATCAAGTTTCTCTTGTAAATGAGTCCTCGAGGCTAAATGGGATTAAGCTGTCTAAATAAAGGTTGAACAGAAAATCCCATTGAGCTTCAGGGCCTCATTTACAAGAGTCCTGTTTTTTTTAAACAAAGAGCAATGACAACAGTGGACAACAAAAGACTATCATAAAGGATGTATACAAATTGAGAATAACAAGCTAAAATAAAATGGTATTTAAAAGCTGTAACAAAAAAAAAACTGGAAAACAAAGATAGAATGACTTTGACTCGCTATAAAAACATGAAATATGCATGAAATAACAGTACTAAATAAAGTACCAGTACCAAAAAGTGAAAAAAAAGTACAAAAGTATAGTAAACATGGTAGAATATAACGGTGCAAATAGGATGAATTAGTATAAATAAGTATTTTCAAATATTTCTTAAATGCACGATATATAATGCACATAACGTATACTACAGGGGTTGTGTGACAGGTTATTGCACAGGTAGTAACACTGAGATAATTGAATTACGATGGTAAATTATTGTCAATTGTTGAGTCAGTAATCTGACAACTGGTGGGTAATAAGTATTTTTGTGCATGATGGCAGGCTCCTGCATCATCTGCCTGGTTGGGTGTGGTCATTAATGATGCTGCGTGCTGTGGTAATTATTTTATTATTTATTGTAATATTTTTAAGGGAACTTGTGGTGGTAATGAAGTAGACAGCAGTTAAACGAAAAGTTTATTACAGCAGATGCGTCCAACTACAAATAAAAAAAAAACAACTACAAATCAAGAAACATGACATATAAAAATTTAAAATAAACACACACACAATTACACTAACCTAATGGAAGAGGTACTGTAGGTACTGTTAGAAAATGTGAGATATCGCTGATTGGACGGCGAGTCATTCAGCGTTTGAACCTAAAGTTATTCTGCCTTTTGTGCGTTTGTGAAAACATGAATGTTACCAGTGATCCAAACATAGCTGCAACTATCCAATAACATTTTGAGTCAGGACATACATACGAGGTGATACTGGACATGTTCAGGACTAATCATGACGTTTCATTTAGTATGAGTACACTGAAGATCCATTTAAAAGAAGCTGGACCGCACAGAAGACGTAACTACTCTCCACTTCCTGAGGTGAGACATGCCATTATGACTGAGATGAGAGGACCAGGGAAATTGTTTGGATATTGGACAATGTGGCAAGTTCTCAAACAAAAACACAAACTGCGTGTAAAACATGACATAGTTAAGAGGCAGCAGAATCCTTGAGGAATTGCTTAGAGGACGCGCAGGTTTAATAGACGCATGTGTCACTCCATGGAGCCCAATTGCATATGGCATGTAGATGGCTATGACAAACTGAAGCCCTTCGACTTGGTCCTCTCAGGGTGTATAGATGGGTTTTCAAGAAAAATAACGTGGCTCATTTGTGGAACAACAAACAATCCATCTGTCATCGCTTATATAAACTGTGTCACGACACGAGTCTTGGTGTGATACCAATGAGACTACGAACAGACCTCGGGACAGAGAATGGGACGATGGCAGCAATAGTGTACCCTCCGTGTTGCGCACACGGACTATACGCTGGCTCATCAATCCACAGTTACAGATCATCAACAGGGAATCAACGCATCGTCGTGGTAGTCTTTTCTCAAGAGGAAGGTGGGTACAACTGGGTCTGTTTCAAGATGTACAGTGGAAGCTGATCAGTGCTGATTTTATAACATGTTCTTGTTTTGCCGACTATCATTCCATATCGAGTTTGCTCCCAAAATTAAATCACCACCAGCAATTTTTGATTTGATTTGATGTTTATTCATTCATTTTAAAAGAACAATACAAAACAGTTTCATCAGATACAAGAATACAAGTAGGATAAAATGAAAGGAGCAGAAAGAAGATGAAATCTTATTATATCTGCCCCTTATTTCACAGTTTGTTCAACCAATGATAACCTTCAAACTACATCACAAAATGAATAACTACTTAATTTTTCTAACTGTAATACACAAACTACATCACAAAATGAATAACTACTTAATTTTTCTAACTGTAATACACAAACTACATCACAAAATGAATAACTCTACTTAATTTTTCTAACTGTAATACACAAACACACTAAGCTACATCATAAGTACAACATAAGTGTAATACACAAACACACTAAGCTACATCATATATAGTTTTTGAGCAAGTCCTTTTTGACCTTTTTCTTAAATGTATACATTGATTTTGCATTTTTAACATCACTCTCCAGAACATTCCACAATCGAACTCCCTGAATTGAGGTAGACCGTCCCTTTAAGCTGTAATTACTTTATGGTTAAAAAGAGTACCTTCAATTATTTGGTTCCAGAGGGCGCACAAACATGTTTTAAACTACAGTATGTCTGTGGGAAAGTAAGAAACACAATTTTGTGTAATTGTACCATACATTTGTTACATGGTTTAAATATGACCAGAAATGGAATAGGGGAGACGTACATTGCATGTATGTGTGACCACTTGTTGTGGATTTTCCTTATTGTAAAACCCAAGTATAAAACGTTAAAGGTTGCAAGAAGGACACAAGTAAGTTCTGCTGGAAAATGAGGAGACAAGATTCAAAAAATTTACAAAATTTATTCAGTTTCAATAACTTTTAAATTACTGATGACCTGAATTTAAATAGTTAAAAACAGTGAATGCATTTAACAAAACTTATTAAAAACAATCTAAATTTCAAATGAAACTGAGGCTTACCAATGGGGGAAGTAGTGAGGGAAGGGACAACATTCAGTGCAGAGGAAAAAGGATCACCCTGGACTCTTCAACCGAACCAAAATAAAAATAAAACACAGCTAACAAATTAAAAAAAGGTGCTCTCACAAAACACACAAGACCAGACACCACCACCAGGGGTCACCACTGCCGCCACAGAAACAGTCTCTAAAAGAAAAAGACAAAAAAAAGAACGTGTAACAATCCCGCTCATTCTCAATCAGTTCATCTGGACAGTTTCTTTTTAGCAGAAACGTTTCACCCTCACTCCAGAGGGCTTCCTCAGTCAGAGTAGTCCAAAGCACACTGAAGTTAACCCACCAAGTAAGCAACTTTGTAAGTGCTTTGGACTACTCTGACTGAGGAAGCCCTCTGGAGTGAGGGTGAAACGTTTCTGCTAAAAAGAAACTGTCCAGATGAACTGATTGAGAATGAGCGGATTTGATACCTGGACTATTGAGAATTAACTTTCTCTTCTTAACGTGTAACAATGGCACTACAATGTTGCACTTTATCCACCTAGTGCCATCAATACTCCCAGCAACAGGGGAAATTCAACTTGATAGTTTAAAAATATTTTATAGGTAGTTTAAAAATATTTTATAGGTAGTTTAAAAATATTTTATAGGTGGGCAAAACAGCAGCAGCCTCAATCCAAGTGCAATACTGATCAGGGACTCGTCAAAAGCTAAAAACAAAGCACAACTGCTGGCAAAAAATATACAGGTAATTTACAGCAGCTGCTTACCTGAGATCTGGTAAGTTACCCCACTGCCAAGTAAACAGATCCCCAATTCTATGGAGGACCAAACTGTCAAAATAATAAATAAAAGAATAAATATATATCCGACATAAAACAATAAATATATAAATCAAAGTAGAAATATATATCCTAAATAATAATAAATAAAAGAATAAATATATAAATCAAAGTAGAAATATATATTTTAATGAGAAATAAAAGCATAAATATATATATTCTTTTTTATATCTCCTTACACATGAGAAATAAAAGCATAAATATATATATTCTTTTTTATATCTCCTTACACATGAGTTTCCGTCAATAACAATAGATATTTTGCTTTGCCTTTTTCTCGCTGTTTTTCCGTTTGCTATATTTATTGCTGTATTTATTTATTGCTGTATTGTTAGCTGCATTTATTTCTGTATTGTTTTCTCGCTGCATTTCTGCCTCTTCGGTATGTTAATGAGGAGGGCTGCTTTCTAAATCCAGCTCTTCTATTGGTCAATAAACCGGAAATAGAACGATCAGTGTGCAGATCGATTGAGCATGCCTGCGCTGCAGTTCTCTCAGGAGATCTCCGTATTTGAGAGGAAGTAAACAACTATTAGAGATGTATCGTAGGATTGCTGAGGAATTAAGGCACGTTGCTAGCTTAGCTGAAAGTAATACAGTCAGTGATGACTATTTACTGTTTCCAGTCGATGTTTTGAGTGAGTGGCTGCTCCAGGTAGCTGCAGACACGGATACTGAAGCTGACTCATTAGTTGTCCAGATTTTGGAGGAAGTGGCTTGTCGTTTGCACAAATCTGTGTACCCCACAAGAACAGCTGGAAGACCTGGATATTTGCTGCCCGCTGACGTCTTTAAGGGACCTCAGACAACCTAAGGAGTCTACTAACTTTTTGGACTGGCTGGGGTCTGGTCAGCTCCAATCTGGAGGTAGAAGTTGTTGACTGCCATCTCCCGCAGTCATCCACTTGCTTCCTGACGTTGAAGTTGTCCAAAAATCACAAAACCTATGCAGACTTCCACCAACACCTTATGGCCAGCATGTCTTCAAGCTACTCTGGTTTTGGCCTAATTTGAACCAGGCCGTTTCAACGTTTTACAAGTTTATGCACTTAGAAATGCACTATGTATTTTTTCAAAGTTACAACTTTCAAATGTTTTTTAATTGTTATGAAGTAGTGTCTAGTGCACTTGTTAATTACTTCAGTTTGACAGAACTTTGCATTCTTGTTTCAAATAAAACAGTTTAATGTTATTGTAGAACATATTTTGAAGCTTCTACCTGCTGATATAAATCGTTTACCCAGGTAACACATTTATTAGCTGTATCACAGAAAATGTTAGGAAATATTAGACCATCATATTAATTAATTTCGTATCTAGAAATTGCTTACATACAAAATGTTAAAGCTGATGTGGTTGAATTTGTAAATAAAATTACAATGGTTTAATAATGGTGACTTTATTACATAAACATGAAAAAAGCACATGTAAACACTGAATATTTTTAATTTAAATAAGTTTACATACAATTTATTTTATTTTACAATATAGAATGTAACTTGAATACCACTGTGTAGTATTATAATAATAATAATTAATACTAATTAATTCAATTTATAACGCACTTTTCATTACAGTACTGAAAATTTCAAAGTGCTACACATTTATTGAATGCTAC
>JBBPBX010018674.1:5679-45322 GCA_038048925.1 Garcialebias charrua | reverse complement strand
TTTAAAGTCAAAAAAGGCGTTCAGTACAGAACAAGTGGACTTTATTCGTAACAAACAAGACGTTTCGTTTCTGTATTGAACGCCTTTTTTGATTTTATCATGTCCTGGACGACTGAGAATCTTCACCAGCATTTTGCTTTAAAGTGTAATTCTTATGATTTGTACATCTGTGGGTTAGAGTAAAGTTGAACTAAAGACCATAACTCTTTTTAAATATGTTTGAGGGAAATATGATTTTTCAGCTGAGTTAAATTTATCAAATTATTTAATAGTCATTAAAGTGAAAACAGGATTTCATGATAAAGTTGGCACCATTTATTTATTTATTTAATCTTCACTTATTAAAAAAAATATATATATATTTTTATATATATACGGTACACATAAAATTACGCCCGTCTGCCGGGGTCTGGGCCCCGGCAGACGGGGGGAGTTGAGGACCAGGGGGGAGTTGAGGACTGGGGGGAGTTGAGGACCAGCGTTAGGCACCAAGCACAAAAAAACACCTGCACTTCAGCATAGATCAAGGTGTCGTCATTATTGTATTTAAAATCTTTAAAATAGGTCCAGTCGCTCCTCGAGTTGAGTTATTGCAAATGGCGGATCTTGTTGTAGTGAAGTGTTCCTCAAAAAGCCAGTGACTCCGCCCACTGACCAATCAGCGGCTGACAGTGTTCTGACATCACGTTTTGGTGCCGGTTCGGCCCGCTTGGAACCACAGAGACAAGGGTTGTGAAAAAAGGGACTGGTTCCACGAACCGTTACTAATGGAAAAGCCTTGGAACCATGCCGAGTGGAACCGTGCTGTACCGTTACTAATGGAAAATGGGCAAAACGTAGAGAAACCTTTCTCTGGGACTAGCAAACTCTAATGGTACATCCAGACCGAACGCGATTTCAACTGCAAAGAAGCTCAACACGCACGCAAGTGGACGCACTTTGTGTCCAAACCAAAAAGCCAGAAGCGAAACTACCCAGAAAACTGCTGCGCAGGGTTGCCAGATAAAAATTAATTAATCATCTAGTACTGTTGCTTATTTTTTATTTTTTTTACCCAAACTGTCATATTTGCTGCGTGAGGGTCTGATAAGATTAATAATGTGTTGAGTTTAGTGAACATTTGCACTGAAAAGGGGTAAAAATAAATAAATAAATAAATAAAATTCATGTTTATCTGGCAACCCTGCTGCTGCGGGGGTGTGGGGGAGGAGCTTACCGGTGTACCGAGTCGTCAATGCACTCCGCGAGGTGAGGAGCTCTTTATTTCTGTCTCTGTGGAGCAGACTTGACTGGTTGTGAAGGAATTGTCGCGAACACACAGCTACAATGAGTTTCTCTTCCATATTCCATGACTCCGCGGGTTTTTTCTGTGTTCCACAAACAATACGTCACATGCGCAATGGTTTCCGCGTCACTGGTTTCCGCGTCACATAGGGACTCTCCCCCTGACCCCCTCTCTTCTCCCCCGACTCTCCCTGATTGGTTGACACACCAACCAATCGGGTAGAGTTTGAGCGGCGTTTGAAAGTTGAACGGCGAAATCTTCAGCATGTTGGAGGCGTGCTTTGGAGGGCTTGACGCGGGTTCACGTGCACGGAAATCGCTCTCCAGCACGCTCAACACGCACGCGACGTGACGCAAGACGCCAGGAGGCTGCTGGAGGTGCGTCCACCATTGACTTTGCATTTAAACTGGACGTTCCTGCAGTTGAAAACGCATTCGGTCTGGATTCACCATAAGCACCCTTGACTTGTTGGAGCTTACTTTTACAGCTTGGGGATGCTCCTCAGCCTAAATTCAGCAGAAAAGGATGTTTCTGTGGAAAGAAGAAGGTCACAACAATGAAACAGCACATTTGGAAGAAGGAGCAAAGACAGAGCCCGGTTTAATCAGGTGCAATAAAAGTCGGCACAATAAAACAAATACAGAAGAATCTTTAAGTAATAAACAAATTGGGTTAGGCTTTTTTTTCCCTTCCCTCCGTGATCAAACAGAAACCTATAATGCATTTTCCTAAACACCATTAATAACTTTGCAAAACCCTAACAGTGATTACAGTCAGTGAAGAATGGCTGAAATTACAAAGAAGCCCTTGAGCTGCCTGATGCTCACTGTGATATATTGAATATAAACGGCAAAGCTAATGAAGCCATTAAAAAAAAGCAAATTAATGCATCAATTAAATGCTTCAATACCAGACCTTCCTCCACATCCAACAAACCGCAGCAATTCTAAGATGATTAAGAACACACAACTTCTGGAAAATTTGTCCATTCTTCATAAATTAAATGTGATCAATGTGTCATGTAGCAGCAACATGAACTTTATTAACTTAAGAGGATAGAAACTTCACAAAGATTTAATAAAGTTGTAGCTGAAGTGTGTAAGACTGAAAGATGGGTGCCTTTAGGCTCATTGAGGAGGAGTTAGCCTCTGGACTTTTGTTGGAGTTATTTAAAGAAGTGGTTCCAGTTCAGCAAGTGCATTTAAAAAAATTGGGAACGTCGTGAAAAAGTTCCATTTCTTTTGTCAATCATTTCAGAAAGTGAAACGCATAAATTACATAGATTCATTACACAGAGTGAAATATTGCAAGACTTTATTCTTGTCATTTTGATGATAAAATCTTACAAATACTGGAAAAAAAAACTGTCTCAGAGAATGAGAATATTGCACAGCTACGTGTTGGTATCTTTGTCAGTGTGGGCAGGAGTAAAGTCCTGCTGGAAAATGAAATCAGCATATCCATGAAGCTCATCAGCAGAAGGAAGCACAAAGACCTCTAAAAGTTCCTGCATTGACTGTGGACTTCAGAAAACTCAGTGGACCAACACCAGCAGAGGGCATGGACCCAAACTACCAGTGACTGTGGAAACTTCTCTCTGGACTTCAAGCAACGTGGATTCTGGACCTCTCCTCTCTTCTTCCAGACTCTAAAGGTGGGCTGACATGATTTTTGAACTTTGCATAAATTGTTACAACATACAGTATATATCTTTTATCATTCAACTATGTTACGGTAGTTGTTGCAAACAAAATGATAATTTAATGAAAATTTGTTTAAAAAGTGAGTTTAAAATTTGCGCTGTGTTTCTTCACGTGACATCCGGGTACTTCCGCTTGCTAATTTTGTGACGTCATCGCAGGAATGTCTCCTAGAACGCCCCTTTTACATAACAATAGCGCACAATATAGAAACCGATAAATTTAGCAATCTAAGTTTAGATTTGAGCGATTTGTCTTCAGTTTGGGAAGCAGAAGTAAGTTCAGGGGGTTGAACAAGAAACAGCAGGTTCTGCCAGAAGGCTCGGTTATAGTCGCGCTTTGGTCCGCAAGCTGGAGCGCGCGTTTTGCGCGCGCACTCAGCCGTGCGGCTTCATGCGTTTACAGTGTCGCAAGGCAAAGTGCTGTTCTTTTACTGACCAGCAGGTGGCAGTACCCTCTAAAATCTGTGCATATGTTGCAAGAAAGGGTGTAGAAGAAGAAATCTACCGTAGAAGAACTGTTTGAAATCACACAACAACAAAAAATGGCTTTCCATTCGCGTGCTGAACAGTTGTCTTTATTAGAGGAGCAAATCATAATAGAACAACAGTTATTGTGTCTTGCGGTTTTAATGCATGGAGCGGAGGAGGAAGCGATCACGTGACTTTTGGCAAAAAAAATAAAGTCCAGATGAAGAAGGGGAATTTAAAACATTTTTGTCACATACAAAACATTCCTCCATGCGTCGCGACGCCGTCTCCACAACCACAGCGGCGTAGACAGCTGCAGGCTCTGGCGTGAAGAGTGTGAAGGCTGTCGGTGAGGTCCCCACCCGACCTGTCAATCAAAGTAGCGCCCACGGCGCGCGCACTAGCCTTGCGGAGTTTCAAAATATCAGAGGTGCACGACACGCGCCAAACCGATGTGCGGGGCCTACGCGCAGGGGCGGGGACGGTGATATTGCGTCACTTTTGGCGCGCGCACCCTCGCGCCCTATGCGACGCGTCAACCATAAACCAGGCTTTACCGTTCAGGTGGAGCGAGGGGGGCTCCGAGGGGGACAGCTTAGTTTGTTTTGTCCGAAGTATTTCATCTTTCGGGAAAGTGAAAAGGCTCACTTTTTCACTGATGATATTAGAACACCCAAATGCAAACCAACGTAACAGCATTTTTCAAGTTATACAACAATAAATAAATAGGCAAACGTGCAGACAATGAATCTGCGTTCTATACGCAGCCGCAGACTGAAATTCCTGCTCTGACGTCACAGATGTTGCATTCGCGTGTAATCGGATTTCCCGTGAATAAACACGGCGCAAATTTTAAACTCACTTTTTAAACGAATTTTCATTAAAAATTATCATTTTGTTTGCAACAACAAACATAGTTGAATGATAAAATAAATATATGTTGAGCCATTTTATGAAAAGTTCAAACATCATGTCAGCCCACCTCTAAGACCTTGACTTACAAATGACACAAACATTTACTTTCACCTGAAAAGAGGACATTGGACCACTGAGTCCAGTTCTTTTTCTCCTCAGCAGGTAAGACACTTCTGAGTTGTATCTGGTTCAGGAGTAGCTGGACTTGAGGACTGAGACATTTGTAGTTCATGTCCTGGAGTTAATCAGCTGATCAGGGTGTAACACTAGGAGTTTACAATATTCAACCTCTTTACAATATTCTCATTTTCTGAAACTGTGATTTAAAAAAAAAATCATTTAAGACATAATCATCAAAATTACAAAAAATAAAGGCTTGAAATATTTTAGTTCAATTCAAAATATGTTATTAATCTCAAAGGGAAATTAAATGTTGTAGCTCATCATCCTGGATCATTGAGAGTTGTTATATACTTGTAGATGCTGATGGCTGTGGGCAGGAAGGATCTCCCACAGAGGATCTGAAGAAACTGGCTGCAGATACTGATCTGGCCACCCGGACCCAGCAGGCCTTTTGGTCTTCCTGGGCAGCAGAATCACCTGAATGTTGCGCAGAACTCCTCCCTGAGCGATGGCCACTCCTCCCAGAAGCTTGCTGAGCTCCTCGTCATTGCAGACAGCCAGCTGCAGGTGTTGGGGGATGATCCTGGTCTTCTTGTTGTCATGGGCCATGTTTCCTGCTAGCTCCAGGATCTTAGGAGTCTGTCAACTTGAGCACCTCCGCCAGGTAGACAGAGATGCATCCACGGCACCTCCTTTACAACTCATTTGGGATTTGGGGCTGCATTTGAGATCATATTTGAGCTTTGCGATGTTAATCAGCTGCTCCCAGTTGTAAAAACAACCTTGTTGCCATGGTTGCATATCATAACAAATGTCCAAAAGTAAAAAGGTTTCAGTAAAAACCCTTTCAGCTGCACAGTGTCCGACACCAGAGAAAGTACCAGTAATCACACCCCCCCCCCAAAAAAAAACAAAGCCATTCAGTAAAGAGAGGAAATAAAGTTTTCAAAAGCAACATCCCAGAATAAAAAGAACAGCTACTCCAACATGCAGCCACCTTGAGCAGCGCACTTCTAGAATTTCACTCTATGTGTAATGAATCTATGCAAAATAGTTTCACTTTCTAAAACGACCGACAAAAAAATTTGAACTTTTTCACAATATTCCTTTCTTTTTTTTTTTGGTGTGCATGCATTAGTATTTGAAGATAAGTACAAGCACTGGGATTGAAAGGACTCTCCAAAAAGTAGATCTTGGCGCCTCTACGGTAAACTATGAGCCGAATCCTCTTCACCAAATTCTGAGAAGAGTTAACTTTCTCTGAGAGGCATCAAAATCTAGGTTAAGCTGTTCATCTTCCATTCTTTGAACAACTTCCCCGTTTATGATAATGCTTTGTTTAATACTCAGTGCTACTGGATAGCATTGTGTTTCCTTTCACATTATTAATAGTAGAAATAACAAAACAAGGGCGTCTCGTAAACCTATTAACTATGTGGCTGAAACCCTGCTTGATATTTTGGCTCCATGAAAATAGAAACGATTTCACATGAATAACGCATGCCCCTGTTCTGCTGGGGGAACATCTGCTCTACCCACAGACTAATGCGCCCTGTAAGTCAGTGGATTTATCCCCCTCCTTTCTTTCTAAAATAATACATTATTCCAGTATATAATCAAAACTAATCCACAAAAGCTGAAAGCAGAGGAATGCTGTAACTTTATATTTCCAATATTTGCCATTTTTCGTCTAAATTTAACTTCACGTGAGTTTCTAGAAATAAATACCGGTAGTGATTTGGCAAAGATTACCTCATTTTAGAACTATTTGGCAAAGATATTTTGAGCAACTTTTTCCCCACATTCTTGCAAACAATGTTTTGTTCCTTCTTTCCAAAAATAAAAGCTTTTTAAACTTCCTAAAGAGGCTCCTCTGCTGCTGCTGGTGTGAAGGTCTCATTTAACAATGTTTTTATTTTAAAAAGGCACCGACTTCTCTACATTCCACCAAATAAGCTTCTACAACACCTGGCGATCCCTCAATAATTTAAGGTGATAATCTTTCATGTAATATTTAAATCACTGCACAATGACATACATAAATAAATCAGCCATGAATACTGGGGACTCCATCTGTTCTCAGTTAGATCTGTTACCGGGACAGACAGAAGCTTCAAAAGATGACTCCAAACTATTACCCTCACATTATTCATGTCTTGAAGAACGAGTATGAAGCCACTGATTTCATTTGTTTTTTGGTTTGCTGATTTCATGTAAACTTTCAAACGCTCACTTATACATTTTATTGAATAATTCTAATAAATAGGGATGCACGATATTATCAGCATGGTATCGGCCATTTTAGCAATAAAGTCAAATACCGGACATCGGCCATTCCATCAAAATAACTCACCGATATAAAATACACTGTTTTTGTATGACAGTGATAAGGATGCCTGCAGCACCAGCACAACGTGATGACGTCACATGCGCCTACACGATCTGATCACGGTGGAGAGAAAGAAGTCAACATGTCGGTGGTGTGGAAGTATTTTTTTTCATTGAGGATGTTGGATTCCAAAGATTTATGGACTACATTGAGCCTTGCTACATTGTCAGTAAATCTGACCTGTACATGTATCACTACACCAGTTTGAGATATTTTTTCTGACGTAGCCTTATCCGAGTTACAAGCTGTCATTTCCAACATCAGTGAGAAGCTAATAGCCGATAGCACTTGGGTGAGTTTTACCACAGACATTTGAATGTCAAGTGTTAGCCCCGTTATAATAATAATAATAATAATAATAATAATAATAATAATAATAATAATAATGAATTTAATTTGTAACACACTTTTCATTAACAAAAATCTCAAAGTGCTAGTTAGCATGATTAGTCTTACAGCACAATGGATAGACAAAAACCTTGAACTTAAAAAGTCTGTCCTTCATGCACAGGAGTGCAGAGGATCCCACACTGCAGATAGGAACCTGGAACAAGACTCCACAAGTGAGACAGCATCACAGGTGACTAATGTTAATAAATAATATTTAACACTTTTTATTTAATATAAGTTAAAGTGCTATGCATATCATATGGTTGTTACTGAATATGTCACCAGCTTTTAAAGCTGTTGCACAATTTTTTGTAGCAAATAAGCCTAAATAAGAGGAATATGTTCTGACAAAGGAAAGTATATTAAAAATATCGGCATCTGTTATCGGCCAACTAAGTTTTAACATATCGGCATATCGGATATCAGCGAAAAATCCAATATCGTGCATCCATATTTTCTAAAGTTTCTAATGAATAATAACTAAATTTATCTTATGTGATGTACCAGCACATGCACAGGGCAAGAGTGTACACAGTTCTGACGGCAGAGAGGAAAGGTGTAACTATTATGCTTAGAGATGCACTGATCTGATATTAGCAGTGGTGGGCCTCCGACCGCTAGGTAGCGCTGTTGCGCTAATCCGCTTGTAGCGTTGCTAAATAATCTGTTAGCTTTACAGCGGATTGACTAAGTTTTATAATTCATAAGCGGATTTATGCTATTTTTATTTAAAATGCAGTACCGCTAATAACTAATTATCTATCAGTAAAAACGAAATAACGTATTTACGAGCAGCGCCGGATGTGGTCCGTCACAAAAAAGCGTCCCCCTCAGTCTCTTGGTGTGTGCTCTCTCTATAGCAGTTAGCAGCCAGTGTGTTACTCTGCAGCCTTATTGCTTGTTTTCGAAGAGTCAGACGAAGACTTTTTAACATGGAGGGTGAACTTATGGATGTTTCTCAGGGCCTACGCGACGCGTCTGGATTTAAAAATAGAATTTCGCCACATTAGCACTCTTCAAAATGGCGTCCGCGACGGCCAAAGAAGCCAGGATTTTACAACAAAACACGGTAAAACAATTATTTCTTTGCTGAGAAAAAATATATTTCATAGCTGACGTTATAGCACAAGTTTTTCTGAGCTTGAGAGTTTCACGAAATGGTCAAATCTGCTGGATTTATACTTAAAAAAGTGAACTTTAAGTATACTTCTTTTTGCTAAGGGTCTCCTGGTTCTGGAGGAGTTCTGACCCACTCTTCTTTCCATTGTTGCTTCAGTTCTTTGAGGTTTCTGCTCTCTGAAGGTTTCAGGTTCAGGTTCTGGACTCTGACTGGGCCGTTGATTTGATTTGATTTGATGTTTATTCATTCATTTTAAAAGAACAATACAAAACAGTTTCATCAGATACAAGGATGAATAGACTTTTAGCTGAATGGATGGATGGATAGACAGTTAGCTGGATGGATGATCTTTAACAAGTTCTAAAATCATTAAAATTTAACCTCAGCTTGTGCCTCTGACCCAACAGAACCTCCTTCAGCAGCAGAATCCTCTGTGGTTCTCTGACTTCATCAGTCTGCAGGACTTCATCAGTCTCTCTCCTGGTTCTGGAGGAGTTCTGACCCACTCTTCTTTCCATTGTTGCTTCAGTTCTTTGAGGTTTCTGCTCTCTGAAGGTTTCAGGTTCAGGTTCTGGACTCTGACTGGGCCGTTGATTTGATTTGATTTGATGTTTATTCATTCATTTTAAAAGAACAATACAAAACAGTTTCATCAGATAGAAGAATACAAGTAGGATAAAATGAAAGGAGCAGAAAGAAGATGAAATCTTATTATATCTGCCCCTTATTTATTTCACAGTTTGTTCAACCAATGATAACCTTCAAACTACATCACAAAATGAATAAATCTACTAATTTATCTAACTGTAATACTGTACACAAACACACTAAGCTACATCATATATAGTTTTTGAGCAAGTCCTTTTCGACCTTTTTCTTAAATGTATACAACTCAAACAACTTACTGTATAACAGTTCATGCACCGCTAGTTGGCAGTGTAGTGCAAATATTGCATAACTTGCTGCTACCAATTGTTGAATTTAATTAGCGGATTAGAATTAGCTTCCCCTAATTTTCATAAGACATTAGTGCTTTTGAAATTGCGGACCTAAATAAATTAATTAGTGCTTTAGAAATAGCGGAACTAATTTTTGGATTAGCGTTGCCCACCACTGGATATTAGTATCTGTATCGATACCCATTTCGAAAAAAATCTTGATCAGGTATCAGTGGCAAAGTGACCGATCCATAAGGACAGGAGCGGATTGCTGTTGATTTTCAATATCTGCCAACCAAGTTAGTGAAGCTGTTGTTTTTTCCTCTAATTTCAGCTCCTTCATTATTTATTTATTTTATATTATATTTAGAATTCCTGAAGCATATGAAAGATTTGTCGTAGATTATTTTTTCATGTTTGACCAAAGTTGTCAACCTATTGTTTTGTCAGTTTCAGTATCTTTAGTATTATTTATTTTTCATTGGATGTTATACTCATAATTGCACTGACTGAACAAATTAAAGTTGTTTTTACATGTTTGACCAAGCTTGTGAAGCTATACTGGTGTGTTTAAGTGTGCTGTACTGGTGCAGTTTTAAATACATTTGCAATTCAATATATTTATATCTGCGTTTAAATAAAACAAACGTTTTAAGTTAATTCAGCACTGTTTTCCATATCAGATAGTATCTACCGATACTAACCCTCAGATATTGGTATCGGAAGTGAAAAAAGTGGATGGGTGCATCCCTAATTATGGTACAGGTTGAGGTATTCTGTGATAAAAGGTTGGGGGTGTAGTGGGCATGACCGTGTCCACTTTGATACACCTGTGTATTTTTGAACTGTTCCAGAGATGACCTTTACTGACCTCTCAGTAAAGCAAGACATTTACTACAAATTATTCCATTAGTTGTAATCTGAGAACATAGTCACCAAAAGAGACTATTTCTATCTTTGATTTTATTCTAATGTAATCAAAAGAATAACTTTTGTCATTTTCATGATATATGTTATATGCTGTTATTCTTTTAATATGAAGCATGACTGTGTTACTTGATCAAATGAAAGGGTGTCAAAGTTCAGATAAAAGGTCAAACTGACTTACACAGAAATTGTTTTTGTTGAGTTTCAGCTAAAACTCTCATCTAGCGTCTGAAAGTCTCCTCACTCAGATGCTTTTCCTAAACAATTTCCCTCTGCTCTGGCTGTAACCTTGGGTCGTGATAACGGCAAGTAAACTCCTCGACTGCTTCTTCTGAACCAATGAAAAAGAGACAAGTCTCTCTCATCTCTTTGATCCTTCTATTAAGTTCTAAGCTGTTGCTGGGACCGATGAGTCTGCTGGGAACTTCAAAGAGATGTGAACCTTTCCCAAAGAGCTGGATGAACTCAGTCACACGCTAAGGACTCGTCATCCAGCTAAGGACTAATAACATGCTGTTATGAGTCCACTTCGAACGAGCGTAAGCTCAAAACTTTGTTTATTCCTTCCTGGAATAAGTTTATCTTGAAGTCAGAGGCCAGGAGCTGACGCATTTTCTGATGACCAACGCGAAACCAGGAGACGTTGAAAACGTAAACTAGAACCAGCTCGGACGTGCTGGGCCTGAAGGACTCTGTGCATCTGAAAGGCTGGTGTCATTTCTTTATCAGACTCGTCGTCGAAGGTAAAGAGCTGTTTACAAACGTACCTGGATTTTAGCAGAAGTCGGATGGGAAGTGTCACTTTTGGTAACATGCTCAAGACAATTTCCTGTAAACCATCTCTCTATCTTTCCTCCTATTCCCTTATCCCTCTCAATCTATCTGGAAACTATATTTAAGTTAAAGAGCCCTCAGACTAAATATGTTTAACACCCTGTATTTAGGTCTGTTGTGTTGTAATTTAACTGTGCTGACGTGTTAAATTGAAAGAAAGTGAAATCATGTCAATCAAGTGTAATGGTGTTAATTTAGTTGATTTATTTTAAATAAATGGTAGTGTCTTTGGCATACCAACTAAGTTAACTTGTCCATTGTCACTCTATGGCTTTATTTATTTATCCATCATAAAGATCACAGAAATATTGGGTAAACTGAAAAAGAAAGAATCCGTGAAATTACTATTCAATCTGAATAAGTAAATTAATTAAGGTAAAGAGGCCAGTATTAATATTGACCTCCTAATAATCCTTTACAGGGGGCAATACCAGGCATCAGATTATTCAATAAATACATAAATAACCGACAGAGGAATAGTATTCAATAGCTACAGCCCTAGTTGTGAGTCTACAAAAGCCACATGCTTTGCAGAAGAATTAGTAAAGATGGAGACAAGTGCTTCTTAAAAACTGCCTGTGAAGAAAGGTGAAGTAAAATAAGAGGGCTTTGGTATATTCTTACTCTTTGTTAATTGAAGCACAGCAAATAAATTTACCCGAACCTTAGAAAACAAGTTATATCAGTAAGAGTTTTTAGAAATCGGTTTGAATTTTTTTACAATCTTATTTCCGTTTTCTGTAACTCAACTTCAAAAGGAAATATTGATAAAATTGTGTGAGGAGCAACTAAAATCTCATAGCCTCACTCACAAGCTGTGCCTCATTTATTAATTTGCATTAATTTCCAGAACACACTTCCCTTTCGCCTACCGTACTTTTAAACTGACTGCAGTTATTGGAGCCCAAGTTTTCATACTTCACTCTTTTGATTTGCTTTATTTATTGTCATAAGAATTAGTGCTGGGCGATATGGAAAAAATCATATATCACGATATAGACTTTTTTATATCGCAATAACGATATATATCATGATATACCACAATTAATTTAGTATTTGGTTTGTGTTGTGGTTTGGTTGTGTTGGCTGTGTTGGCGTCGGGCGAGGGAACGGCGTTGTGACAAAGTTTGCAGATTACCGTTTTCTGCTTCGTGTCAGACTTCTTGAATCCAAAATGTACCCAAATAACAGACGTCCCCCCTCTTTTTGGTAAAAGTTCTTCTTCTTGGGCTGCCTGTGCAGCTGTTTCTCCTTGTTGTGACACCGGCTTCATGCCCCTGCGTCTCCATTGCTCTCGAGTTTAACAACGTGAAGCATGTGTCGCAAACCCGCACATGCGTCAAACATAAAGCAACGCCGTCATGTCGCAAAACCACAATATGAAGCTTCTTTGCGAAAGTTATTTTTTTATTCGTAGTTATCACATATATAAACTGAGTTTAAGCAAAGTGACAACACCAATACATTTCATCGTAACCTACTTTATTTATTTGCATGAATAATTAATACAATTATTTTATAAACGATAGAGACGATAGAAGGCAAGTAGCATGATAAGACACGTTTCTATCGTCCTCACGATATATATCGTCATATCGCCCAGCACTAATAAGAATATTCCCAAGCCACAAATGAACAACATGAAGAGGTTCAATTCTAAACCCTTTAACTAACCTAACTAAACAATTTTATAATAATAATAATAATGTCCTTTTTTGTCATCTGTGTATGTTTCCCATACAGACGAAATTTGTCTCTGCATTTAACCCAACCACCACCAGGTGGTGCAGTGAGCAGCCATAGAAAGCGCCCGGGGAGCTGGAGAATTAGGTGTGCACTCATAGACACCCCAAGGTGTGTAGTGGCCGGGGCGCGAACCCGCGTCCTTCGGGTCCCAAGTCGGAAGCCCTGCCACTACACCATCTTGGCCCCATAAAAACTTAAACTCTAGAGGAGGTGCTTTGTTTTATTAATAAATAAATTTAAAAAAGGCCCTTCACTCAGTTGAACTGACACTAAAAACAAAAGGCGCTCTAACCTTATGGGCGTTCAGTAACAAACACTAAACTACTTTGAAACTAAACTCAGATTGGTTAGAGTTTATAAATGTTTTGCTTAAGTGGCTGCAAAATAAAAATAATGAGACTGAAAAATAAAAAAACTGATTTGTATATTGTGTTGGTCCACTAGTTTTTTTTTTTACTCAAATATGTCAGAGAGGAATGAATTTAAAAATAAACAGATTTTTAATAAATGGTTGAGGCCTCGTTAAAGTAGATAAATCGGTGATTAGAGGAGCTGTGAGGAGCAGCCGGCTGTATTATTAGAGAGTGGAACACCAGAGCTAAACAAACTCACATGCCTCTGCTTGGGCTCACAGCGAGAGCTCAGGAATCTTTACAGTCACATGCTCTGCAAAGAGCCCAGAACAAGCTGAGAACTGTAAGCTTCACAAAGCACCAGGAATCCAGTTACAAATAATCTATAGCTAATGAAAAATGTCAACAAAAGACAGTAAGATGAGGGTTTAGGCTCCAACAGGAAGTCAAATTACATCCAGAAGGAAGCATTTTTTAAAAGATTTATTGACAGTTTTACAACAGTCCAGTCAAAATAAGAGCAATGTGTACGGCATTTTACACACCTGTTGCCAAACTAATATACAGATGTCCCTTGATACTTCACGGTTTGTTTATCGTCGACTCGCTCTATCGAGGTTTTTCAAAATAAGATCTGGCTGATTGATGGATGAGCTGCACAATCGGCATGGAATTTTTATTTAAAATAAATTATTTAAAAAATATTTAGCACCTGCTGCTACTTGACTGGAGGATAAACTTCCTCCTGCAGCTGATCAGCTGATCTGCGTGCAGAGCAGAGAAGTGGACATGGCCGAGAGCGCTTGTAGGTGGCTAAGAGCAGTGGCGCAACAGAGAGGGAAATCATGACATTCTGTGCTCTTTTAGAGCGTTTAGAAACACGGATTATAAGCTTTGTTAAATTATCTTGTGTGGATTGGAAGTTATGGGCAGGACAAGAGAACGTTTACGGACATACAAACAGATGATTGACTACTACAAATTAGTCATGTACTCACTCTTAAAATATGCTGATTTTAACTGTGTAGCTTGTACAGCGTGACATTAATTGGAGATTGTTTTATGAGTTATCAGTTATTTTATCTGTAATGTTTGTGCAGTTGCCACATGAGTTATGTTTTTATAGACAACTAGTTACGGCTGGTTTTTAACTACAGTACTGTGCGACACAGAACTATTGATGAATGTGCACGGTCCTTTTTAAACAAATATGCAATGCAAAAAAAAAAAGCAACTAAAGTACTGTAGCAATGTTTATAACAACTTGTCTGAAGATTTTAAGTTTCATATAATTTCACTTTAATGGTTTCTTTGATAATTTCTTAAACTGGTAGTTATTTAAAACCAACATATTTTAAATAGCACATAAAGTGCTCCGGTGTTTACGTTAGCAACTCCATTTATGACAATGATGTTCTTAGAGGATCACAAATACACAGTAGTTCACTTATTAGGAACTTAAATTCCTTAAAGCTAGGGTCTGCGATATTTGAACACTCTGGGACTCTGGGACTTAGAAATATTTTCAGCGCAGAAAAGCATTCTGCTCCCTCCCCTCAGAGCCATATATGGCTCAGTCCGTGCTTCTGGTGAACTTGGGATCTGCTCCGCCCCCTGCTTCTGTCTGCTCAGAGCCGCTGCGATATTCTGTGTTTATGGAAATAAAACCTTCTAATAAAATAAAATAAAACCATGGAGCGCTAGTCCTACAACACAAAATCCAGCAGACACCAGCAGAGGTTCACGAAGCAACGTTTGGACATGATTTAATTCGCTCGTGACTTCCTCATGTCGCTGCGCTGGTCTGGAATGTCTGGAATGCTCCACCTCCTCCTGTCTCTGCGCTGCGATATTCTGTGTTTATATGATAATATAACTGTTTAAAAAATTTAATAAAACCACGAATCACTCATCCTACAACACAAAATCCAGCAGAAATCATCAGAGGTTCACGAAGCAACGTTGGACATGTTTTAATTCGCTCGTGACTCGTGACAAATCCATTTCCTCATTCCTGTCAGTGCAGGATGAAGCGATCACTTGACTTTTGGCAAAAAAACTAAATAAAAGTCCAGCTCTGGGATAAAGAAGGGATATTTAATACATTTTGTGTCACATAAAAAACAGTCCTGCATCGCTTTGCAATCCTTTGAATGAGAACGAGCTGCGGCTGGGACAGGTGGGGGCGTGGGTTGGGGCGTGACAAACAACTCTGTTTTTATTGGCTGTCAGTGTCCTGGTCACTCTTGTGTTTTCAGTGTTTTTATAAATGCTGATAGAGAAGCAAGGGGACAATAGATTTTTTCAGAGATTACTTTGTCTAACATCAGTTTGTCAGTAGATAGTGACTGAGTGAAGAAATATGTTAAAAATATATTGTTTGAAAAGTTAGACTACATTACAATCTTACATACCCCAGCTTTAAACTTGCTGCCATTAAAACTGCAGCAAGAGAAACATGTAAAGTTTTATTTTTTTTGTTGCAGATATTTTAATTACTTTTGATACAGATGAATGGAAGCAGTTCAGATGTTTATGTTTTACCAACAACGTTGTTGCATAAGAAAAGTGTGTCTTCTTGCAAACTCTTCATTCAATGTGCATCTTTTCTTCTGGTGTACTGTTTAAGGAGAGAACTGCAGCAGCGCCAGTATTAACAGGACCAAACACTGAAAATGTGCTTCTTTCTGATTGTGTAGATAAATTATAACTCCAGCAAAAAACTATTACTTTAATCTATCATAGAGAAATACATTTAATACTCACTGCTGACTTACTGACAGTTTGGCAGTTGTCAAAATTTGTTCCAGATGTGAATCAGGGTTTTAAGAAACTACTGTACTGTACTGTATAGTGATTCTTGCTACTGGGCCTGTTGTGAGTGATTTATTAAAATCAGGTGCTAAAGGTAAGTCAGTAATTGACATAAATAAATGTGTTTGTTTAATCACAACTCATTGAATCGCACTGCATCATACTGAATTATGTTTAACACCCAGGAACATTACAACAACTATCTGAAGGTCAGTAAATTATAACTTATTAGCTGTGAAAAGCTCCCTGCAGAGGGACTTTAGCCACAACTTCCACTAAAGAATAAAGCAGTCAGTCACCAGTCTGTATTCTCCAAATTACATATGTTGTTATCTGTCTGCACGATTAACTGACTCTGGGCTGCGAATAATAAAAAAAATTAAACCACACGGTTCAGTGTTGCTGAATCTCTGCACTGCTCTGGACCCGAAAACCAACGCAGGCCCAATTCAAAGCAACAGAAGAAGCTGTCGTGAAGAAAATTATTACTTTACGCAGCTTTGTCCATTAAAAAGTTACAACCAGAATTATAGTTTTAATGACCGGAGCGTGTCGACACACTGACAGGGCGAAGCTAAGCAGAAGCGAGGCTAGCTTGTAGCCTGCCATGCTAACAGTGCTAACATATGCTAACTCCGTTCAACCGACGTGGTTTTAAGAAGGTGCAGTTGTCAGAACCAGACCAGAGGTGACACACGAAGCAGACAAGATGATAAGACACCTGCCAAGCTGCGGGTGTGTGTTACCTGTCAGGCTCACGCAGGAAGCATCATTCTGTCGTCTCGGGCTGTCTGCAGGTTTGTAAACAGTGACGGGTCAGGCGGATGTGCTGAGGATCAGCTGACTGGTCACGTGACCAGAGCAGGGACTTCCTGAATCTTTAGAGAGCGTTTCATTACAGATCAAAGTGGTTTTATTGTTTTATTCGAGGCAAATGGTATTATGAGTTACATATTTTAGAATATTACCAGAACAGTGCAAAGGTTTTAAGCTACAAGAAGCCACTGTTGTTGTAGTTTCTCTTGAAATGGTTGTTTTCATTATATTTGGACAAAACTCAGTTGTTCATCTCCACCTCAGACAAGGGTCACTCATTTGAGGACCAGAATGTGCACATTTTGGACAGAGAACACAGATGGTTTGAGAGGGGTGTGAAAGAAGCTGTTTATGTCAAAAAAGAAAGACCGTCGCTTAACCGAGGGGTGGGGGGGGTGTCAGGTTCCAACTTTCAAACAAACTTTCAAAGACATATAACTAAAAGAACTAAAGAACTAAACTCCTTAAATTAACTTTTTTTAGCTGATAAACTCCCTAGAATGTGTTTAGGATGTTGTATAGCACTGTCTGTGTTAATCTTCACATATTTGTGTGTATTAGTTTAAATTGGTTGGCATTATTTGGTCTAAAAACGTGTTTACGGTAACCCTATGGGTTGAACAGAGGAATTGCACCTTAATTTTCTTATTGGTCAAGGACTGTTCACTCTGACGTGTCTTGTACATTCTGACGTCACGAAAGTGGTTCAAGCAGAGCCAATCCCCTGCAGAGATGAGAAGGTCCTCGCTGCAGTTCATACCTTATACGGAAGTGGTACAATGCACTCCGGAAAAGCTCTGCAGCAAAGCATATTATAGTTCTCGGAATGGCACTATAGTTATTTGTATATTGTAACTTATGTATTGTATGAATACTTTCCACTTCATCGAAAGTATTTGGTTGTATTTGTTTTCTTATTGTGCGATGGACGAGTAATGCATGAATGCCAAGATGGGGCAGTGGTGTAGGAGCGGGTTTGGAGTCTGACAGATCCAGGTTCAATCCCCAGTCACGGCATACGTTGTAGTATTATTTTCATTTTTTTTCCTAAAGCCTTTTGTTTTGGATAGATCGGGTGGGAATAGATAAATACATCTACATATTTATTCTTTGTTGTTGCTTGCTGTAAGTTGTTTGCTATAGTTTTAGTTTGTTTTGTTGCTAGAGGGAGCGTGAACACAGCACAACCACCCACCTCCTCCCCTCCTTGTCTCTCGACACACCCATTTTCATGAGGTATTTGCAAAGGTGGGCGCCAGAGCGCTAGGGAGCGCTAAAGCGCTAATCCGCTTATAGCGGACCTAAACAATTTGTCAGCGTTACAGCGGATTGACTAACTTTTATAATTCATAAGCAGATTTGCGCTATTTTTATTTAAAATGCAGTATCGCTAATAACTAATTATCTATCAGTAAAAACGAAAAAACTTATTTACGAGCTCTTAAATCAACCGGACGACTGCTAACAGACCATATCCTGTCAGCGCCGGATGTGGTCCGTGACAAAAAAGCGTCCCCCTCAGTCTCTTGGCTAGAGAGAGCGCTCTCTCTATAGCAGTTAGCAGCCAGTGTGTTACTCTGCAGCCTTATTGCTTGTTTTCGAAGAGTCAGACGAAGAGTTTTTAACATGGAGGGTGAACTTATGGATGTTTCTCAGCGGCCTACGCGACGCGTCAGCGCCTCATTTGCCCTCTTCAAAATGGCGACGGCCACAGAAGCAAAGGACTTTACAACAAAACACGGTAAAAACAATTATTTCTTTGCTGAGAAAAAATATATTTCTTAGCTGACTTTATAGCACAAGGTTTTTCTGAGCTTAACCGGTTCACGAAATGGTCAAATCTGCTGGATTAAAAAAAGTAGTTCACCATTTGCCCTGTTCAAAATGGCGGCCGCGACGGCCACAGAAGCGTAGGACTTTACAACAAAACACGGTAAAAACTATTATTTCTTTGCTGAGAAAAATATATTTCTTAGCTGACTTTATAGCACAAGGTTTTTCTGAGCTTGACAGTTTCACGAAATGGTCAAATCTGCTGGATTTAAAAAAGTAGTTCGCCATTTGCACGTTAGCGCATTAGCATTAGCGTCCGCTAGCGTTGCTAATACATAAGCGCTTTTGAAATTGCGGACCTAAATAAATTAATAAGTGCTTTAGAAATAGCGGAACTAATTTTTGGATTAGTGCTGCCCAGCACTGGGTATTTGAATCTGGTCTGGGGGTGGAGCTACCGTTTTACAGTGGGTTGAGTACCTCTTTAAGTTTGATTCCCAAACAGTTCACACCTGATGAGAACAGAGTAGCCACCTCTGTGAATTAGACAAAGACCTTAAGAAACCCCCTACTGTTAAGGTGTAATGTGTTGATTCATCAATTTACATAGGATGTGTGTTGATTCATCAATTTACATAGGATGTGTATGTTATCTCAGGTATGTGTGGGCGTTATCTCAGCTTTCAATTTACTAGGGATGGGGCCGATCCGATTCAGTATCGGTATCGGTATCCGATACCAGCATTATTTAAGTATCGGGTATCGGATCAAACCTGCCGATACTTTTCCGATCCAGCTTCAAAGAGCACTTGTGTTCAATCACATTCTGTGACTGCCCTTCTTAACATTGTGTGAGATAAACCCAATGAAGACACTCTTAAGCCTTACAATAGTATTGTAAGCCTGAGTGTTCTTCATTGGGTTTATCTCACACAATGTTAAATGAATAGTTTGGGTGCAAAAGTTCCATTATACAGAGTCAAATACCTGAACAGTATCGGATCGGGAAAGTATCGGTATCGGTCGATACTGAGTTAATAAGTATCGGTATCGGATCGGAAGTGAGAAATGTGGATCGGTGCATCCCTACAATTTACATAGGTTGGTGCGTGTCATTCTCAGCCGGTTTATAACTTCACGGTCACAGAGCTTGCTCTTTGAATTAAAAAAGCCCTTTGGATAGAGGGTGAAACGTTTTCTGTAACAAATAAAGTCCAGTTGTTTTTGTATTGAACGCTTGTTCTGATTTTATCATGTCCTGGACGACTGAGAATCTTCACCAGCATATATTTGGGAGGGATTTTGATTGTGGCTGCTGTTTAACTCACTTTATGTGCACTCATTGTGCCTGACCATGACCCTGCAGTGTGCTTAAAAAAGGGAGGAAAGTAGATAAGAGTAGCCTGGTCAAAACCAGACCCTTGTCCTTCACTTCGCTTCGTCCTAGTACGAAGCGAAGTGAAGGACAAGGGTCTGGTTTTAACCAGGCTAAGATAAGAGAAACAAAAAGTGTAAAAACTGTGAAAATAAAATAAAATAAATGACCTGAGAGTTGCACCATCAGCATCTACTGTGTGGCAGGCTGGGATTTACTTTGTTGGTGCCAAAATATTGTTTTATGCCCATCAAACTGTATTATCTTTGATGTCTTTTTGTGAATTCACCAAAGAAATGGGAACAAATTGTTTCCTTATCACTAATGTTGCCCAACATCTTTTTCAACCATAAAGTTGTAAAAATTATTCCTAAATTTCAAGAAAAACTTTTAAGCATTTGGTAAGGTTTAAATTCACCCCAGGTGATGCAATAATACAAGTTTGTTCCTTTTTTCAAATAAGTAGCGGCTTAACAGGAAGAAGATCATGAGAATTGAAATGGCTGTGCATACTACTTGAGTTTCATTTTGAGCCTAAAATATATTAAACTAGAAATGTCTACACATTACAGACCGATGTAGAAAACTGTATTAATTAAATATACTGACCATTAATTTCAAACTTCATTATTTGTTGTGGCAGCAAATCTTCTAAGAGGACACAAGTACCTTTTTTTTCATTTTTTTTTTTCAAAAATACTACAGTTCAACAACTTATGAATAGAAAATACCAGTGAAAAAATGTATCTCTATATTAAAAAAAAAGATTATCTGGGTTTGTAAAGCTCAACCTGACTCCAAGTTTAGAGATTTCCATATTGTTTTTCTTTATACTTTATATATTCTTGCCTTAGTTTTTCCTTAAAGATTGATGGCACCACCATGTTTACAGACTGGGATGATGTCACTGAGATGATGCCCAGTGGTTTTCAAAGTAGAACAGAAAATAAAGGCAGCATTTTGCTTCCTTTTCTTAAAAAGGTACGTTTTTGATCATGACTGGCCAGATAGATTTAGGGAGTCCATTTCAAAATGATTAACTTTACTGCAATCATTTTCTAAAGGTGGCACAAAGATTGGAAAAGGTGGGCCTGTGATTGGAAGATCACGGGTTCAACTCCCCGGACCGACAACATCAAAATGTGGATGAGAAAGGTAAAACTTCCACATCTGTCAAAAGAATTTAGGACAAGGTTTATGGATGTTGTCACTGTTAATGTTAAAGGAATGTTACCATGTGTGTGAGTTCAGAGTTTCTTCATCTCTCTCTGGTAGAGCCTGCAGGCAGTCTGGAGGAGGAGCGGATCAGCGCGCATTATGAAAAACAGTTCCTGCATTTCGTTTGGTGCAGATCTTCACAAATGAGACATATGTGTAAGCCTGTGTGAACTCTGACTTTACAAGTAAACTGGGCTATAAAAAAATCTTCTCCTGTCTTTGTGTGCGACCCTTTTTAAGTACCGTTAAGTAGATAATGAAATAATATTTTTATTCAACAGCATCCCCTCCACTCCCGTTTGCCCCTGTGCCCTTGAGCAAGGCCCTTAACCCACACCATCTGCTCCTCTGGGCACCCTATGGCAGCTCTCTGCTCCACACACAGGGCTGTGGGAGCTCGGTGGTCTGTGGTCGCATCAGGAAGGGCATCCAGCATAAAAACAATTGCTGAAGTCTTTGTGTGAGTTAGTTCTCTGTGGCGACTCGTGAAGAAGGAGCAGCCGAAAGAAGAAGAACAAATTTTTTCTAAAGACAAGTCAGAAAGTTATAAAGTTTTGATTGCACTGCATGTCAATCTGATTAAACCAACTGGAAAAAAAAAAGCGCTGAAATCACTTTAAATGTATCCAAATATAGTACACAGTAATATTTCATCTCTTCATGTTGAATTTTGTTTTTACATCAGCAAAAAAGGAGCATATGTTTTGGAGAACAAATGCCAAAAATAATATAATCTCAAACAGAGCAAACCTGAGAGAAATCTGGATGTCTATCTGGACGGATACAATCAACGACAGTTGTGTCACACCACTAAGGACAGAAAACCTCATCATAGAAGAGCAGGGCTATTCAACTGGTGGCCTGGGGGCCAAATCAGGCCCATGGATAAACTCAGTTCCGCCCACCAATAGGTTCATTTTTAAACTAAACCATAAAACAAACGTCTTTAAACACAATAAAAGCTGGATGCCCCTGAGCTCTTGCTTTTCAGTAACTGTGGCTCCCTGAGTACAGTATTTTCTGGTGTATAGGTCGCACCTGTGTATAGGTCGCATTGTCCAATTATCACCAATAGATTGGAAAAATCCCTAGATAGGTACTGGTGTATAGGTCGCACCTACGTTTAGCTCTGCTGCAAATGTCTGCCACAGGAGCGCACAGCAAGGCTTTTAAAGGAGACCACATATAGGTCTTTAAAATTTTTATGTTATGTCTGTGTGCTATCTTGACAATATTAATTCATTTTAATACACAAAATAATTCTTAGATAATTAATTATACCCTTTTTAATTCTGCCATTTTTAACTTTCGTTTTGAACGACCGGTTTCTGATACAAGTTCTGAAGTCCACGCCCTTCAACGATCTGTTTACGCCCTCTGTAACAGCCAGTATCTGTAATGTGTTGTTGTTTTAAAATTAGCTCTTTTTTTATTACTCATTTGACTTACTGTTAGTGCTAGCTTAAGATAACTTACCGAAACCCGTCTGAGCGCGCCGCAATTTGCTGCTCCTTTTAGCATGAGACCACCCGAATCCGATGCTAATGTTAGCTTGTTCCTCTTCCGGTGTTCGCCAGCTCCGCTCGTTGCACGCGGCGATTTTGGGAGTTATCGCTGTTCCAGTCAAGACACACAAAGTTCACCAAGTGTCTCCCGTAAATTAATCCGTAAGGAGAAGGTCCTCGCTGCTGCGAGGCTGCAGCGAGGCTGTACAGTTGAAGCTCCGCTCCATCGCGCCAGAAGCAGTGTCCCGTTGCCGCCGGTCCCTACGCCGGGGGTCCGCTCGTTTAATTTTTGCCGGCTGCGCGTTGGGAGCGATCGCAAATACACTAAAAATTGAACTAAAACATAAAAATAACAATTATACTTTATTTATAAAGCCATTTAAAAAAAACACAGCTGCAACAAAGTGCTGTACACATGAAATTAAGAACATATAAACAAAAGATGAGATGAAATCATGAAAAACAACAGTCATGTGTTTAATACAGAAGTGGGTTGAGCCTAACCAGGGGTTGCTAGGTGAGGGGCTGGACTCAGGTTTGAGGTGGTTGGCTGCGGTTTGTGACGTCACAAACCGCAGGAAGTGGGAAACGAAGTGTATTTATCAAAGATAAATAAATCTACTTAGAGTAAATAAACCACTGGGTGCATTTTTTTGGCCTTAGGACTGTTTTTTTATGAAGTAAATACCCAAAGTTGAGTAAAAAAACCATTAAAAAGTGAATTTTGAATATGTGGTCCCCTTTAAGAAGATTAACACTCAAAACAATTATTTGTTTGATAAAAATTATAGCAAATATATGTCTGAGCTGAACTTTTCCTTAATAAATGAACGTAATTGTGAAATTAGCTAGATTTAAAAATTTGTTTCACCGAAAGTGATAACAAGCCATATATAGGTCGCACCTGAGTATAGGTCGCAGGCCTTGAAAAAACCATAAAAAGGTGCAACCTAATACACCGGAAAATACGTAATTTAAATAGCCCTGCACTAGAGGGACAGTGCAGCCTCACTTATATCAGTGTAATTACAGCTAAATCTGAGGTTGGACAAGTCGAGTGATCTGTCCGTGTCTTTTAACAAACAACTTGATCACTAAATGCCACCACTTGTCACAAGAACCCGAACAAAACGGACATAACAGGAAAGAGCAAAAATCCCTGTGATAAAGATTTACTCGTTAGATACCGAAACAGATTTAAATTTTTGAACCGAGTCAAGTGTTTGTCTGTCTGGTTGGGAGTTAACACAAAGCAGAAATAATGACCATCATTGTTATTATTACCATCATTATCACCGACAGGGCTTTTCAAGAGCGCCATTATCACCATTATCGCAGCTAATATTACTGATGATGATGCTTTCATGGCCTCTCCTTGGCCCTGACTAAAGTATTGTCATGGAAACAGATGGCAGTGAAGAGCAGAGCTTTGTTGAACTACTCTGTGAAGCTGTTCCGGCCAAATGGGGCTTGAACGTTGCAGTTTCTGTGTATACTAAAGAAGCTGCGATGTGAGGAGTCTCAGGGGGGAGACATGTGAGAGTCAGGGGCAGAAACAAAGGCACAGGGAAAATAACATTTTGTACTACCGTAATAAAGTATAGAAGACAGAAAACACTGCAAGCACTAAGAGACATGTGATAGAAGAAAACCACATTTTCGCTGAAACACTAGTGAGCAACGTGAGAGTATTTATTGTGTGATGGCTGGAAATAACATCGTCAATCCACCCAAACAGTCACCGCAAGAAAAAAGAAGCATCTAAAATATTAAAAGAAGACATCTCAATATTGTTTTTTTAGATATGCAACCTAGAATAGCACTCAGATAAATGAGTTTTAGCACATAATTTTCATTCTCTTGCAACTTTTGTGCGGTAAGGCTCCCAAACTGTTCTGAAATCACAGTTCTTTCATAGCTAATGCTTTTTAAAATACAATTTAAACGGTCCGTTCATGAAAGCAATCATAATTTTTGTCTGTATGAAAAAGATTTTAAATATTTGCATGATGGTAAACACTTAAATTTACAGAAAAGTATGTAACTCGCCATTTGTTTTGTTTTTTTGTTTCAGTTGGACCAAATTTAACCAAAAGGACCTGCTTGGGACCAAATTGAATGAAAATTGACCATGTTCCTGGTTTACATGATTGTAAAGTAACATTTTCTGCACAAATACAAAACTTGTTAGCGTGCATAGTTTTATATGATCTCAACTCTCCTATGAAAAAAAAAAGTATCACTATGGACAACCAAATTAGAATAAAATGGTATTAAGACTGACAAATGTATGTGGATATAAATACTGTATCAAAATGGTGAGGTCTTTTGGCGCAAATTTCTTCTTTAAGAAGCACAATAAAACTTGATATTGTGAATACACTTGATAAAAAAAAGTTAATGCATTTATTTTCCATTTATCCCTGTAGTAAAATTGTACATGTTTACTTGTTTTGTTCAACTCCCTCATTGATTAAAAATGCTTATAACTTAGCTTCATATGATAACACTTGGACTGATGTGTCAACAGAAAGATATAGAACAAACACGAGCAGATTCATTAATTAACACAGAAGATTTCAAAAGGTAAACAAAATCAAAGTCAATCTACAACACCAGCATTGTTAGAATAAATACTACTGAGATATAAAAAACATAATTCATGGACAAACCATTCTGATATTAAAGTTTATTTTCTAAATTAAAAAAAAAGTGATCTGATTCTTGTTGAAATGATGTTTGGAGACACAGAAACGTTTGTGTCTAAACACTGTCACCGTTATCAATGTTTTAAATACAGCAAGAATGTTAAATTAAAGGACACTTGGAAATAATATAATGATTACCGTATTTTTCAGACTATAAGGCGCACTTAAAATCCTTTAATTTTTTCTAAAATCGACAGTGAGCCTTATAATCCAGTGCACGTTATGTATTAATTTTGGTTGTGCTTACTAACCTCGAACCAATTTTATATGGTTGTTGTGAATGAGTTGAAGAAAGTTTGACTTATCTGACTGTTTTGTTTATCTTAATGCGCCTTATAGTCCAAAAAATACGGTAAAAGCATACCTCTTTAATTTCAAGCTGTTTTAATATACCAAGACATAATGAAAACTTTTAATCCTTAGCAAGTTTGAAAATTCAGTAGCTACAACCGCAAATGCATGAAAACACAAAATATTATACAACCGGTAATCACTTCTTTACCGCAAACATAGTAAACTGCAGGAGTCGTGAGTGAACTGAGAACAAACGTTGATCCAGTGACATAAACCACCGTTAGCAGCAAGAACAAGAATTGTCTTTCTATGACCTTACGAGTCTTTCTTGTCATTATGGAAGCCATTCTTTGTAGATTTACTGTGTTTGGGATGAGCATCCTGTTCAGTTCCCAAACTGGTCCAATAGCCTCCCATTTCACATTTAAACACTGTTATACACAGGAGTTAACGACTGATTAAACATGGCTGCAAAAAAAAACTAATCATCACTACGCATTTCAACTGGCTTTAGGTGTTTGTCCTGATGTGTTGTGTTTAGTTTCTTCTAAGCCTCTTCACTTAGTCTGTTTAAAGGACACCAATATTGAAATCCAGTGGTTATTTTGTGCAGCCATGTTATTATTTATGTATATTAGGGGGTGGGATATGGAGGATGGAATGTGACAAAATTAAATAAATAAATACATAATAATTAAATGTATTGTTTAATTATTAATTCAACCTGGAGAGGCTCCAGAGAGAAGAATACAATTAAAAGGTTTTATTGACGAGGGTTCTTTGGTGTTCGGGCCCCGGCGGAGGGTATGCATGCCGGACCACTGACAGCTTGAATGTCCGGCATGGGGAGATAGATTATGGATATCCCCCCACCCCCGGACCCGAACCTGGTGGTGGAGTCGGGATGAAGAAAGGGGAGATCTGAGGATCTTGAAACCCCGGGTGGAGATGGGGAGGTGGAGGGACGCAGCTAGGCGGCAAACGGGAAGAGCCTAGGAAGGACCACCTTATATCCGGATGGATGGTTGATGAGCGAAAAGCTGCAGCTTGGGTGAGTCTGCCATGTTGAATTTGCGGCAAGCCTTCATATACATCATTAAATATACAATTAATTTATTAGATACACCATTAAATAATGAAATGTGCTTTTTAAATTCTTTATTTCATGATTTATGTATTTAATGTTGTCACATTCCACCCTCCAGTGTCATCAATAAATGATGTTACCTGTCAGCCTCACTCGTCAAACTCAGCGGGCGGGACTAGGGCGGATCGTGAACAGACCGTACATTTACATACATTTAATTAATTACGTATATATCTATTTTATTTTGTCACATTCCATCCTCCACAGTGGGGTTCCTCTAAGCAACTCTTCCAAACAAACCGAGCTGCTTCAGTCTTTTCTGATTGTACCGTCAGCAACATTTAAAGTGTTTCCTCGTACAGTTCAACATGTGTGTTAGTTCCGTTGATGATTTAAAATTGACTTTAGGAGTAAATATGTGCATGTATGGTTCTTTTTTATGAAGGTCTTCATGCATCAATGTCCGTTTGGTCCCTCATAGTCTGTTAACCAGCAACCATTATTTTCCCCCCACTCTGAGTAATGGCACATTTGTGTAACCTAACCCAAAAATACTGCTTGTCAGTCTATATGGATCAATGCTGAATATCAGTAAAAGAAATCATCTCATAGGGGATTACATACAGCTTGTTCAAGGTGATGTATTAGGTCTCTTGCTCCTCCTTCACAGGAGGGATGGTCTGAGTAGCAACATCCAGTTCTTTTAAAACATAACCCAGGCTCGTTTCTCTTCTATCTGTTTGTTTCTCCTCTTCTTCATGCTCTTCTGTCTTTTGATGCACTTCCAGTTCCTGTGTGGTTACGTTTGCTACTGAAACGTCTGCAAAGCCTTGATGGTTATCATGCACTGGGCTCTGGCTGTAGTCGTCTCTTTGCCCTTGGTTTTGGCTGTTGAAGAAGCTGCGGATGATGTATTTAGGCAGGCCTAACTGGGCTGAGAGGGTGTGGATCGCCTCCTCGTCTGGGTTGAGGCCTACTTCCTGAATGAAGCTATGCAAGATACCCAGGGCGTCACCGGACACGTTTAACCCATCACTGGGGACCTCACGTGCACCTCCTGCTTTTCTGTCTTCCTCAGAGCAAACCTCTGGCATCCCGTTGTCTTCACTTTTCACACTTGTCCACGTCACACACAGTTTATCTTGACCTTTTCCACTTTCACTGCCTTGCGTGACGTCATCCTTGTCTTCCTTGGCAATGGTTCCATCCATTTTCTGCTCGTTGCTTTCTTCACCGTCGCCTCGCACTTGCCCAACGACACCCCAGTCACTGCTTTCCTTCCCCCCCTCAACCCATTCCATACTGTCTCCTCTTTCACCATCACAAATGCCTCTGCCCTCCATGTGCATTCTCAAGTGACCCCAGGCGCCCCCGACCTCAGACTCGGCTGGTGATGCAGTGCACGGCTGCCGTGGAGACAAGTGAATCCCTAGTTCTGGCTGAAGTGGTTGATGAGGTTGAAGATGGTGCTGCTGGATCACTGGGGAGTTGTGCTGGTACTGTTGAGAGAAATCAGTAAAATCAGTGACAGCAAGAGAAGGATTTTTATTTGAACTTCGGCTTTCTTGTTCAGGTTTAGTCTTTTCAGGTTGAAGTTAGGAAATGCTTAGACAAGATCCTACATATAAGGGTTGAAGTGATTGTCTTACAAGTGAGGAATATTGATTTGTTTTGTGACTTTATGAGTCATTTCTTTATTTTGTGTGTGTGTGTGAATTTATAAACTTATAGCCTTTTTTGTGTTTGACCCATGTTCAAATAACCAATTAACATATTTTCCAACGTATAAGTCGCAGTTTTTTTTTGCTTAGGTTTGTCAGTCCTGCAACTTATAGGCCGAAGCAACTTACATACTTTTTCTTCCATATTCATAACACAGTTTTGGACTGACACTATACATTTCGAAGAACTCCAACAGCGAGTCCTCCCGTGTGCACTCGCTTCACTCAGCCGGTGCAGGTGGAGGAACGCTGGAGAGCTTGAGGCTCTGGCTGCGATGGATGGATGGTGCCATGCCACCCAGGCGAAATTAAGCTGTTTTGACTATTAAAATAATGCGTAATAAACGTGATGAGTCAGTGGTGATGGCATAATAAATTTGACTTATACTGTACTTTGTACACTGAAGTGACTTATATACGTTTTTTTTCCTCTTCATGATGCTTTTTTTTGACTGATGCAATTGATGCAACTCATTCACCGGAAAACACGGTAATACATTATCAGTCCTTGGTTTTTAATTGAATTTAGTACCTATACAAAGCCAAAATGTGTGCTGCTGCATCCTGTTCAATTTGCAACATTTAAGAGGATGTCTGGGCAGAAATGTGTTTTTTTCTCATTCTGCAACAAAGACATTGTCGTACTTTTTTTCATTCAACCTTTATTTAAGTGGGATTAACCTGCCTAAATAAAGGTTGAATGAAAAAAGTATGACACTGTCTTTGTTGTAGCCACAAAACAGAAATGGCTTTTCCTTGACTAGAATGGTCCTTTATGAACAATACACCCACAGTCTTATATAACCTTTAGTTTATAAGTTTGTGTTATAAAAAGACATACATCTGCACAGCAACAATGAAAAAAAACTAATCAGCTTTATGGATTGTTCTTATTGTGATAGTCTTTTTTTCATTTTTGACATTACTGTAATTACCTTGTGCCTTTTCTGTTAAGTACCCTGAAGATAGGATGTATTTCCTTTAGATAATTAAGTTAAAATATTTTAATTTAGCCTACAGCACTTTACTAAAACTGAGTTTTTCCAGTAGTGACTGTATTTTTAGAACAATTCCCTGAATTTGTAGTGAAATAAATTGATTTTGTGGCTTTACCAGTGTGTTGTCATTGCTGAACAGTGTGAGCCTGTCAGCACAGTGCTGCTGTGAAGACACGTTGCAACTCTCCTGTTCATAGATGGCATCTCGTTCGCTCTGCATCAAGCTTAGGAATCGACGGATCATGCACAGGTTCTCCCAGAGGGTCCGGTCCTCTGGACAGGGATCCTCCTTCCAACGAAGAAGCTCACAAAGCCACCCCTTCAGGAGGCACAGTAACATACAAACAGTTCAAGGTACAGTATAATAAGAACTGAACGTACCATGAAGAACTGCAAAGAAAAAAAATGCTTCGGTGACATGAAATTGACTTTTCTTCATTCACTCGGATTTGGAGATGTTGGAAATTCCCTTTTGTCAGAAAAATAAATAAAAATGACTATATTGTAGGCAGTAAAAAAAAACTGTAACATCAATATTTTGGTCTATGTTCTGTAACTAAATATTAAACATGCCAAGTTTAAAATCCCCTTCCAGGCCCATCTTTTTGTTATTTGTTATCAGCTCAACTACAGTTGTATCATCAGCAGATTTTTAAAAACATATTTTAAGAATGCACCCATTCAAAGAGTGGGAGAAGAGGACAGGACTGAGGACACATCCCTGTTGTGCTCCGGTGCTCAGGGTTAGTGGATAAGTCATGCCCCACTATCCTAACACTAAAACCTTTTTAAAAAAAAATTCAAATGTGACAGATGAGTTATTCTATTACTGTATTCCAGTTGTTTATGGGATGCATGAAGGCTTATTAAAACTCTCTCTCATGCCAAAACATTGCAGGTGTCTTACTGATATCAAACAAAAGTGCTCTTTTTATATTAGATTTATAAAACAGTAAACAAGTAAGTAGGTAAGTATTTTTTAGTATTCTTACAACAATTAGGCTTGAACTGCACAATGACATTTTTATATACATTAAAAAGATAAATGCAACCATTTAAGACTACTTGATCAAGAATACTTGTATTAAATAGTGAGACCAAGAGCTCATTGACCCTTTGCCGCTTTGCCTTCCTTGGCTAATTTGTGTCTTTGTTAAAATATGTTCTCATAATAACAAACTATAAAGCAGGAAATGCTTCATGGGAAAGCATGTTGTGAAAGACCCCATGGAGGTTCATATGTTCCACTTCTTACACAGATCCACTGCTCACTAATACCAAGCTTTAACACCATGAGCCATCAACAGCTGCAGCCCTAAACTCAGGCTTCAAAGCTAAATCCAGAATCCAGTGTCTGATGCAATGTTACAGTATACACAAATTTATGCTTAAATTATCTAAACCTAAAGCTTACCATTTAAGTCTACAGAGGACTGCTGCAAAAGTGAAATTAACCAAAGCACACAGCATTAGTAATAATAATAATAATAATAATAATAATAATAATAATAATAATAATAATAATAATAATAATAATAATATTAAAACCAGGATTAAAAAATACAAATGAAGTTGTCCTTTGTTTCTGATGCTAAAAGGAAATCTTAAAAAGGTGTGTGTTGTCATCTAAAAATGACTGTTAGAGCCAATCTTGTGTGTACCAGGTTAATTAGTCATGACGGCCATTGGACCGTCAAATAATAGCCAAAACATTGGACAGATTTAAATACAACTCTCAGAACGTAATTATTGGTTGTACATCAATTATTATTCTTTGAAGTCAGTCCAATTCAAGATGTTCTCCACAGCTAATGGACCTGAGCCTACACAAAAATGGCTGTACCTTTGTGAGTTTTACAGATATTGAACTGACGGTCTGATAGTAGCTGAGATTCATTCAGAACATCCTCTGAGCACTGATGGATTTCAAGTGATGTTGCAATGTTGCATGATGTTATTTTCATGGTTTGACACACAATAGCCATAACTCGACCATTTCTCCGCATACCGTACATTTATTTTAGTCTACTGGCATGCAAGGTGATGGGCAAATGCAGTCCTGCAACCAATGTTTGGCCATGAATTAATTAATTATTTATTAATTAATGCAAACACTAGGAAAGTTATAGAGCCCAAAAAAAAGCCCCTCCTTGTTCTATCTAATTCATATTTTCATTATAAAATATCTAAAAATAAAAAGGATTGTGTTATTTTTACTTGTGCAATAAAAAGTAAAATTCTTGAAGGTGTCGACTGATTGGAGAATTTCTTATCAGCTTTAATTGTTTCAGCATCACGGGAAAGGAAACTTGTGAATGGCAGTTTGAGGCTATAATCACCAACTGCAGCATGATTAGAAACACACACACACACGCACGCACACACACCTGGATGAAGCCCAGTTCTGGAACAAAATGCCAACCAGATGCACAGTGCAGATAATACAGAGATTCAGCATGGCTCTGCCTGCCAAATGACTGCGTAACACAGAAAAAGAGGTAGAACAGGAGAGGAAGGGAGAAAGAGGAGGAAAAAGAAAGAAAAGTGTGCAAGAATTGAAAATCTGCTCGAAAAAAGGGGAAAGAGAGGCGACTAAACTCTCCCCCGTTCTATGAAGGGAAATTATCCTCAAAACAAAAGGCAATAACAAGCTTATGGGTCTGCCATAAAAATTAGAACAATAAACACTAAAATGGTGTGTGTTGTTGTATTAGTGGATTTGTGCGCCTGTACTGTATGTGTTTGTGCATGCATCTGTACAGTATGTGCATAAATAAGCGGTGTGTGTATGGCAACTATTAAAGCAATAATTTAAGACACAATAGCAGACGGATGCACTGATAGTCCTCTGCAGAGTGCAGCTGCTGGTTGATTGTCTGGGCTTCTCTCTCTCCACACGCACACAAACATTTCCCTCAATTCAGCTACAAAAAACACCTACCGGTAATTTAAACATTTAATCAAGCAACAGTAACAACTGGGTGAAATTAGTTGTGGATTTGATGTGATCATGTGATTTTCTGTTCATGTACCTGACTCTTGGAGACGGCAACCTTTGCAAACAGAGCCTGAGAGACCTTGGCCCTCTTCATCTCATGCTGAATCTCTTCATAGATGGAGGCGCTGACATTCAGAACACAACTGTCTGTCCTCAACCCTCTGTCACCTGTGACTGGAGACAGTCTGGCCTGCAAAAAGGCACACAAGAAAAGACAGAGTTCTTTGAAATGCAACCTACACAAACTAACACACTCCTAATTTGCACAGAAACAATATTAAGAAATGTGGAGCCACAAACATATGCTTTATTCAGCCCCAGAGGGCTTGCTTTGGAATTAAGAAAGGTTTACAATGTACAGTACCACAATAAATAGGCCTCTGTGATCCTTACAGAAGAAAAAAAAAACATTGTATATTTCAAGAACACATAAACACTCAAAATATTAATAAAAAAATAATTTGTATTTACTGTGGCTTAGAGACAGTCCATAAACTGATTATACAAAATAAATAGTAACCTTTATGTTATTTGCCTGAAGATCTTATTTCAGCATGCACGCATGTTCTAAATGCTAATGCTGCACACATATGAGGCTCACAGGCTAGTGTCTTGCTAACCAGTCTAACTACATAAACCCACAGCCAGGGGTGAAATGACTATGGCCCCCAAACAAACCCAAATCATCAATCTTCCATCCCCATGCTTGACAGTTAAAGTGCTGATATGCTGGGTTTTAAAGGAGACCACATATAGCTATTTAAAATTTTTATGTTATTTCTGTGTGCTATCTTGACAATATTAATTCATTTTAATACACAAAATAATTCTTAGATAATCAATTATACCCTTTTTAATTCTGCCATTTTTAACTTTCGTTTTGAACGACCGGTTTCTTGAAGTCCACGCCCTTCAACGATCTGTTAACGCCCTCTGTAACAGCCAGTATCTGTAATGTGTTGTTGTTTTAAAATTAGCTCCTATTTTATTACTCATTTGACTTACTGTTAGTGTCAGCTTAAGATAACTTACCGAAACCCGTCTGAGCGCGCCGCAATGTGCTGCTCCTTTTAGCATGAGACCTGCCGAATCCGAAGCTAATGTTAGCTTGTTCCTCTTCCGGTTTTCGCCAGCTCCGCTCGTTGCACGCGGAGATTTTGGGAGTTATCGCTGTTCCAGTCAAGACAACACAAAGTTCACCAAGTGTCTCCCGTAAATTAATCTGTAAGGAGAAGGTCCTCGCTGCTGCGAGCCTGCTGCGAGGCTGAAATGAGGCTGTACAGTTGAAGCTCCGCTCCATCGCGCCGGAAGAGGGTCCCGTCGCAACCGGTCCCTAAGCCGGGGGTCCGCTCGTTTAATTTTTGCCGGCTGCGCGTTGGCAGCGATCGCAAATACACTAAAAATTGAACTAAAACATAAAAATAACAATTATACTTTATTTATAAAGCCATTTAAAAAAACACAGCTGCAACAAAGTGCTGTACACATGAAATTAAGAACATATAAACAAAAGATGAGATGAAATCATGAAAAACAACAGTCATGTGTTTAATACAGAAGTGGGTTGAGCCTAACCAGGGGTTGCTAGGTGAGGGGCTGGACTCAGGTTTGAGGTGATTGGCTACGGCCTGTGACGTCAATAACTGCAGGAAGTGTGAATCCTGGTGTATTTATCAAAAATAAATAAATCTACTTAGAGTAAATAAACCACTGGGTGCATTTTTTTGGCACAAGGACTGTTTTTTTATGAAGTAAATACCCAAAGTTGAGTAAAAAAAACATTAAAAAGTGATTTTTGCATCTGTGGTCCCCTTTAAATCAGTAAATTACAGAAATGTCTGCATTCATAAATATGCTCATTGCCAATGATATAGTCAAATTTTGGTAAGTCGGACAGCACTACGTATATGCCTGTTCTTATATTCTGATTTGCCATGATAGAAATTAAGGTAAATTTAGTACTTCCAGTGGTTTTGATCACTCAAAAACCTTAGAATTGATAAAAGGTACATTTTACACAAAAGGTACATTCAACATACATTTTCACCATGACTCTGGTTAAACTTAAAAACCCCAGTGCAAGCTTCTCTGGGCGACTCGAGTTTACTTCTTTCAGCGTTTGCCCTGGCTAACCTGCGTGGATCTAGGAGGTGTGTTGTTGCAGCCGGGTGTGAATCCAGTCAGACTTCTCTCCTTCTCTTCTTGGTAAATACGATCCCTCTCGGCCTCGGGCAGCTGCAGGAAACCATTCATGGCTCGCAGATTGACCAGCAGGGACTGGGAGGCATGTTTTGGATCCTCTTCTTTTCGTAAGATCTCAGACAGAAGGCCCTGGTAAACACACACAAATGGATGTTCATTTATTAGCATGACAAAATTGACAAAGTTCCATGAATATAGCATGCACACCCCATTAAGACACCATTGTGTAGTTACTTTCAAAGAATCATTAAAAAACAAGATAAATGGTGTAACTGAGTCAATATTTGATACAAACATGTAACTAAGAATTACATAAAACTACAATCGATGCCAGAGATGTTTTTCTCTTTAAGTTTAAGTCTGAATCACTTTCATATAAATGATGTGTGATATGGCATTATTTATTAAAGGATTGTTCATGTTTGTAGGTGCTGTGCTGTAAAATGTTTAAATATATTCATTCAACCTTTATTTAGGCAGGTTAATCCCATTGAGCCTCGAGGACTCATTTGCAAGAGAGACCTGGTTTCAACGAAGAATGATGACAACAGCGACAACAATAGACTTTCCTTTGACAATCAACAATAGACATACCAGAGGGGGCAGAACGCCGCGCACGGACCTGAGAGCCGCCGTCTGGAGCTACAAGCTAAGCTAGCGCGCCAACCTCGGAGCTGCTGCAACCGGTGGAGACCGAGCGCCGTGCACAGACCAGAGGGCTGCCGTCTGAGCCAGGCTAGAGAGCCGACCTCATCGGATCTGAGTGCTGGGTGCTGCGAGCTGCTGAGACCGTGAGATCAGGTCTGCTAACATCTGATCTGGGCGCTGGGCCACAGCTATCATCATTAGGCCTGTGAGCCTCATGGAAGGGCCACGTGGTTCGGCTAACTAAACAACAAACCGGAGACCAGCTACCGCCAGACCAGAATTACTGTGAGTAATGACAAAAAAAAGTGTACAAAAAACACAAGAGGAAGGAAGGAAGAGAATTCAACAGATATGGAAGAAATTAAATTAAACTATATGAGTGCTGAACTGGCAAAATTAACATCTCAACATCTCCTGACTGGTCTAATTGAGGAAGTGAAACAACTGAGAGATCTGATAAGAAACAAAGACTATAAAATAGCTGAACTGGAACAAAAAATAGATGACTTACAGCAATACACTAAACGAGACAATTTGATGATCACTGGACTTGAAGTTAGGTGCCGGACATTTGCAGCAGCTGTTGCTGGTGCTAACATGACAGAAGATGCACCACAAGAAGAACTACAGACTCTAGAGGAGCAAGTAGTGACTTTTTTACAGGACATTGACATAAAACATGAGGACATTTCGATCTGTCACACCCTGCCCAGTAAATCAGAAAAATTCAAACCATCTATAGTTGTCAGGTTCATTAGTAGAAAGTCAAGAAACAAGGTAATAATGAAAGCAAAAAAACTGAAGGGAACAAATGTTTACATACAGTAAATGAACATCTAACGGGGGGAAAAAAATGGAAATATTGCACGTGAAGCAAGGTGGTTAAAAAAACAGAAAAAAATAGCATCAACATGGACAAGAAATGGAAACATCTTGATCAAAACACATGAAGGGTCTCAGGCTAAAATAAGAGAAGAACTGAAGGATCTGGAAAAAACATAGATGAGCTCAGGAGATGACAAATTATAAATCATTGAAACAACTCACACACAAAATTGACATACAGTACAGTCAAATGAACAAATACATTAAATTATGACAACATACTCAGAAACTAAAATATACAATGTTGAAGATGTGATTCATACAAATTTTTCCTGTAATAAAAGATAGTGAATATTATAATGAAGAGCAGTTTAATGACATCAATATGACAAATGGAGGTCTCCATTATTCACTTCAATAGTAGAAGTATAAATGCAAATGTATCCAAAATAACAGATTACCGGTACGTAAAACAATTAAACAGAACTTTTACGATAATAGCAATGTCAGAGACATGGCTCAATGATGAAAACACAAATGTTCACATCGAAGGTTATGAATTATATCAAATGAACAGAAATAATAAAATGGGTGGTGGAGTCGCTCTATTTGTTAATAATGAAATAAAATGTAAATGAATTAGTGAAATGTCAATAATTGTACATAATATTATGGAAATGATAACAATAGAAATAATAAACAAGAATGATTAAAAACATAATAATAAGTTGTGTATATAGATCACCAGGATCAAATACAGAAATATTCACTGATAAAATCATGGAGCTATTGGAAAAGCCATTGGAAAATGAAAGCAACATGGACTGTAATGAATAGTGTTCTGAAAAAACACAAGGTGAAAACGGGTATTTCAAAGTATTTTGTGGTGAACAATGAGGAAATCCATGATGAAAAAGAAATTGTCAATGGCTTTAATGATTATTTTGTCAATGTTGGAACTAGCCTTGCAACTAAAATACCTAAAGTGGATGGAGATGTGAACTCTTTAATTAATGGTTGTGTAAATAGTTTTTTTCTGAAAGGAACAGACAAAGAAGAAATAATGAATCTAGTAAACAAATTTTCAGACAAGAGATCTAAAGACTGGGCAGACATGGATATGATGTTGGTGAAAGATATAATGAGTCATGTTATTGTCCCTTTTACATATACAGTATATGTGGAGGCTAGCCTGTATAAATAAAGGTTGAATGAATGAATGAATGAATGTAATTTGTCTTTTTCGACAGGAACATTCCCAGATAGAATGAAAGTAGCTAAGGTTGTTCCACTCTTTGAAAATGGTGATAAATGTGCATTTACTAATTATAGACCAATTTCCTTGTTGCCACAGTTTTCAAAAATTTTAGAAAAATTATTTGTTAATAGATTGGATAAATTTGTTGATGGGCAAAATATTTTAAGTGAAAGTCAGTATGGGTTTAGAGCAAAGAAGTCTACATCTATGGCTCTCATGGAGTTTATGGAAGAAATAACTACAGCTGTCGATAAAAAACAATATGGTATAAGTATATTTGTCGATTTAAAAAAGGCTTTCGATACAATAGATCACACCATTCATTAGAGGACCAGCGCTGCAGTGGGTACAAAGTTATTTGAAAGATAGGAAGCAGTTCGTACAGATTGATGATGTAAGATCTGATTATTGTAATATCACCTGTGGAGTTCCCCAAGGCTCTGTACTTGGACCCAAGTTGTTTATTTTATATGTTAATGATTTGGTTACTGTGTCGGGACTCCTCAGATTCATTCATTCATTCAACCTTTATTTATACAGGCTAGCCTCGTTGAGTCACGGGGACTCATTTACAAGAGGGACCTGTCTCACTCACACCAAACAACCATCCACTCTCACACTCACACCTAGGGTCAATTTAGAGTCACCAATCAGCCTAACATGCATGTTTTTTGGTCTGATGCATCCTCTTTGCAGATGATACTACTTTCTTTTGTTTAGGTGAGGATATGAATCAGATGTTGGAATTGATGAGGAAAGAGTTTGTCAAAATACAGACTTGGTTTAAACTAAACAAATTATCATTAAATCTAGAAAAGACCCATTATAAGATATTTGGTAATAAAAAGAAAACTGCAGATGTCCAATAGCCTATATGCCACGGACTTCCGTTCCAGCACCTCCGCAGTCATTACACAGTCGGCGCACTTCCGGTTAGCGGGAAAGACACGAACATAAGTGACTAAATACAATTAATAAAACATCAGCATACACACCAATAACAACTCTATACACATATAAAACCATATAAAATCATGGCGACGTTCCCCCTACGGATAGCCGCGATAAATGTTCGCCGAAACCCCCCCGCGGAACAGCTGTTCCCACCGGTGGGCGGACACAACGGTACTCACGTGTAGTGCCGGTAGCGCGCGGCCGCTTCCCGTTTCGGCTCGTTGTCATGGTTTGCTACTAGGAGCTAACGCTAGCAACAACGGAGGTGGATGGGAACCGGAAGTGGCGGGTAGGTGCTGCATTTTGCCGGAAGTACGTCACGCCCCCCCGTGGCATATAGCCTATTTACAGTTGAGGATGAGAGATCTGTAGAGTGAGTGAGATCAAGTTCTTGGGTGTTGTCATTGATGACAAAATAACTTGGAAAAAACATATAGACTCTGTAAAAATGAAAAATTCGGAATCCATTGCTGTACTGTATAAGGTTAGGGACCTATTGAATGACAAAGCGTTGTATCTGTTGTATAACACCATCATTGTTCCACATTTAATTTATTGCATTAATGTTTGGGGAAAAGCATGTAAAACTATTACAAAACCTATTTTTATTTTACAGAAAAGAGCCATAAGGATTATTGCAAGAAAACATTACTGTCATCCATCTAGTATATTATTTTTTCAGTTGAAATTACTGAAGTTCCATGATTTAGTAGATAGCTCATAACAATGCACTACCCTTAAATATTCAGACACATTTTGTTAAAAGATCAAGCTGTTATAACCTAAAGGGAACTGATGTATTTGTAAAAACACAATACAGACCTAATTTGAAGGGACGGTCTACCTCAGTCCAGGGAGTTGGATTGTGGAATGACTTAGAGTGTGATATAAAAAAAGCAATGTCAATGTTTGTGAATTGTGAATTGTCATGAGGATGTTAAGAGTGAATTGTTGAAGAAATATGTATGAAGTAGTTCAATGTGTAATATCTCGAAATTTGACAGTTGAGATGTGTTATTCATTTTTTTCATTACTTATATATGATTATTGTTTGAAATTATTTTTTTATTTTAAAAAGGGGCAGACATAATAAGATATTTTCTTCTTCTGCCGCCTTTCATTTTATATTTTCTTTTTATACAAGAAACATGTGTTTGTTGTGTGTTCTTTTTTTATAAAATGAATAAATAAATAAATGAAATGAAAATGAAAATTTGATAAATAAAATAAAAAAGGAGTTTGTGTTAACCACATGCATA
>JBBPBX010018673.1:21117-42316 GCA_038048925.1 Garcialebias charrua | reverse complement strand
ATATGTTTGTTTTGGTTCAGATGATATATAATAAAAAATATATATAAACTGGTTTATATCCAAATTACTATGGTAAAGTATGATGAGTTATTCACCAACATTTCGCAGGTAGTAAATCTTTTCACTTACTGGGATGTTCTTTCTTTCAATCAGCATTTGAAATGAAATTTTCCAGTCCTTGTACTTGATAGGATCACCAACAGTTTTCCATTTGTCTAACTGAACTTGAAACGAGTTTGAAGCTTGTTTAATCTTTCTTCATGCAGTGCTTGGCCTTTCTCTGTGAGTTTTCTCTGTCACACTTTTCCTCAAGCTCTCAGCTGAAACAGCTTGACTTGTGCTTGGCTCTAATGGGTTTATATCTGCGACTTCTTCTTCATGATTTTCTTCACGCTGCAACTCCACAGTTTCAGCATCACAGTCATTTTGCATGGCCTTCTCACTGCTCATTGTATACTTTGGGCCTTATTAGTTCAGTTTAACGTTAATGTCCTTATATTAAAGTCTGTAACTTTAACTTAGCTTATACTACCTTTTTAAATTTGTTTATAGACTTGAATAATCCCCTGTTTGTCTTTTCTTTTCAAAATGAACCTAAATGTGGCGTGGGTTTAATTCCCCTTTTAAATATCACCCTTTGAGTATATTTACAAACTGAAATAATTTTCATTTCAAAGATCAAGTTAAGCGTGGTATTATAAATCTTAAATCAGAATAAGAAATCTTTCATTTGTTACAAACAGAAAATTATTTCAATGTCAAACAAAATTATACAACTCGCTGCCCTTTTTTCCCTTTTTTTGTGTTCACGCTTAATTTGTCAAACACTTGTAATTCACTTAAAATTAGCTTGGTAACAATCACCTTGTATGAAACAAACAATTTCTTAACTTTTAAACTTGTGCCTCTTTACCACAGCAGGTTAAAGCACTTACAGAGTCCCTTTAAAGTTAGCTAGGTTAATTCAACTGTTCACCATCAACTTGTTTTAAAGGAGTTACTTGCTAGCAGATTAACCACGCTGAACTCCTGCATACTGTCTGCCTCTGGGATCACGGCACTCTCCCTTTGATCCCAGAGAGTGACGTCACCGCTTAACAAGTTCAGTGCTCTTGCTCCGCAGCAGCAGCGCGCGGGCTTCTCTCCTCCCTCGGCTCCTGTCTCCAGACACAGTTCTCTCTCTCAAGCAGGCACGTAGAGTTCTGACTGAACTCCAGCTTTAGCAGACTGAGTTCAGACACTATCCGTTCACAACAAAAAAAAACTTCCTTCGGAGGCGGGGCCCCCAAAGCGCCGGGGCCCTGTGCTGCAGTCCCGGGGAGCCCGTGCGAAAATCCGGGCTTGGTGGCCTGCACTGTTCATAGATGTAAGAAGTTTGGAACCACCCGGACTCTTCCTAGAGCTGGCTGGTAACCTAAACTGAGCGATCGGGGGAGGAGGGCCGTAGTCAGGAAGGTGACCCAAGAACCCAATGGTCTTTCTGTCAAAGCTCCAGCGTTCCTCTTTGGAGAGAGGAGAACCTTCCAGAAGGACAACCATCTCTGCAGCAACCCATCAGTCAGACCTGTATGAAAGAGTGGCCAGAAGAGGGGCGGCCGTGGTGTAGTGGTAATGGCAGTCGTCTCCCGATCGGAAAGTTGGCGGTTCGACTCCCGGGACCCGCACCATGTGTCGTTGTGTCCTTGGGCAAGACACTTAACCCTGAGTTGCTCCCGGTAGGACTGGAAAGCACCTTGCATGGTAGTCTGCCGCCACCGGTTTATGAATGTGTGTAGCATTCAATATATGTGTAGCACTTTGAGATTTTCAGTAATGAAAAGTGCGTTATAAATTGAATTAATTATTATTAATTATTATTATTATTAAGAAAGACACGCCTTAATAACAGGGACATGGCAGCCTGTCTGGAGTTAACCTAAAGAAGGACACTCAGACCACGAGGAACAAAATCCTCTGGTCTGATGAGACAAACATTGAACTCTTTGGTGTGACTGTAGGCGTCATGTTTGGAGGAAACCAATTCCTCACCACACCAACACAATCCCTACAGTGAAGCATGGTGGTGGCAGCATCATGCTGTGGGGATGTTCTTCAGCAGCAGGAACTGGCAGACCAGTCAGGATGGAGGGACAGATGAATGCAGTGATGTACAGAGACATCCTGGATAAAAACCTGCTCCAGAGAGCTCAACATCAGACTGGGACGACACGTTGTCTTTCATCAGGACAAAGACCCAAAGCTCACTGCCAAGATCTCCAAGGAGAGGTTTCAGGACTGCTCTGAAGGTCCTGGAGGGCCCAATATCTCCAAGGAAGGGCTTCAGGACCTGTCTGTGAAGGTCCTGGAGGAGCCAAGCCAGAGTCCAGACTTGAATCTTATGAAACATCTCTGGAGACATCTGAAAATGGCTGCACAGACGTCTCCCAACCAAGCTGATGGAGCTTGAGAAGTGCTGCCAAGAAGAATGGGACAAACTCTCTGAAGACAGATGTGGTCAGTTTGAAGCATCTTGTTCAAAAAGACTGGAGGCTGCATCGATAACGGCATTGATATTGATAATTTCTTATCAATTCCCATCCCTAGCTGCAACTGCTGCCAGAGGTGGATCAACAAATCATCAAGCAAAGGTTGTGAATACTTACAAAAATGTGATTTCTTAGTTTTCTATTTTTAATACATTTGACAAAAATAAAAATAATTGTTTTTCACGTTGTCATAATGGGCTTGTATTGTGTGTAGAATTTCAAGGAAAGAGATTCATGTAATACAATTTGGAATAAGGCTGTTGTGTAAAAAATGCACTGTGTGTGTGTAAATAATAATAATAATAATAATAATAATAATGAATTCAATTTGTAACGCGCTTTTCATTAGTGAAAATCTCAAAGCGCTACACACATTGAATGCTACACACATTCATACACCGGTAGCGGCAGACTACCATGCAAGGTGCTTTCCAGTCCTACCGGGAGCAACTCGGGGTTAAGTGTCTTGCCCAAGGACACAACGACACATGGTGTGGGGAACCGGGATTCGAACCGCCAACCTTCCGATCGGGGGACGACTGCCATTACCACTACGCCACGGCCGCCCTGTACTGTACTGCGTTCATTGATTTATACTCTTTAGTCCCACTTCACTTCAAACTCAGGTCCTCTGCCAGAGGACTGCTTGTTTGAGGGTTCTGTTCAGTATCTCAGCTGTTCCCAGGACTGGACTCTTCTGGACAGAGTTCTCTGAGGTTGATCCTGGGATCTGTTGGATCCACTCTTCCAGTTTAGGGGTCACAGCACCGAGTGCTCCAGTGACCTCTGGGACTTCTGAAACTTCTGCACCACAACATCTGCATTTCCTATTTCAGCCGTTGGAGTTCCTCCATCTTCTTGTGCTCCTTCTTCCTGATGTTACAGTCTCTTGGGATTGCTGCATCTACCACCACCTTCTTCTCCTGTTATCACCTGTTTGTTGGTCTGGATCTGGTAGTGCCACAGTATGGTAAATGGTAAATGGCGCTTACTTATATAGCGCTTTCCAGCCCCCTTTGAGGGACCCCAAAGCGCTTCACAGTACCAACCATCCACCCATTCATCCACACATTCATACACCAGTAGCAGTAGACTGCCATGCAAGGCGTGACCTACCGGGAGCAACTCGGGGTTAAGTGTCTTGCCCAGGGACACAACGAGGTATGCCGTGACCGGGGATCGAACCCGAGACCTTCTGGTCCTGAGCCGGCTGCCCTGCCTCTACACCATCTCAACCCATCTTAGCCCTTTCATTCTCCACCACCCTCGGTGGAGTCTCCCACTTGGACTGTGGGACCTCCAGTGCACACTCAGCACAGATGTTCCTTTAGATTATTCCAGATGTTCCTGTACATTATTCCAGCCACTTGGTTATGGTGCTCCGTGTTGCCTACCACCTGACGTGTTGAGTGTCTCAGGGGCATCTTTCCACAGCTTGCATCTTGGCTCTTGTCTGGTAGGACAGACCCTGACCTCTTGTGCTGCCATGATTAGTTCCTTCAGTCCAGTCGTGTCAATCAAATGACATGACTATAAAGTCAATCATCGATTTGTGACCTACAAGTCACACCTCTCAGCTCTCAACCAATAACCACCCCCTTCATTCCAGAAGACTCCACCTCACAGCCCCCCTCCCCCACCTCCATCTTGTCCCTCTCAACTCTTCAGGTGAGGAATGAGCTGAGAAAAATCAAGGTGCGTAAAGCTGCAGGTCCAGATGGAATCAGCTCCAGGCCCCTGAGGTGCTGCTCAGATCAACTGTGTGGCATCATGGGATTTATGTTCCATCTGAGCCTGAAGCTGGAGAAAGTACCACAACTGTGGAAGACCTCCTGTGTGGTACCAGTACCAAAAACCAAACATCCAAAGGACCTCAGCAGCTACAGGGCTCTGACCTCACATCTGATGAAGACCCTCGAGAGGCTGGTCCTCAACCATCTACATCACATGGTGAGCTCTTTGTTGGATCAACTGGAGTTTGCCTACCGGCCTGGCATCGGGGTGAATGATGACATCATCTACCTCAGGCACCAAGCTCTGACCCACCTGGAGAAACCTGGAAGCACCGTGAGGATCATTTTCTTTGATTTCTCCAGTGCTTTCAACTCCATCCAGCGAGGACTTCTGCGGGACAAGCTGGAATCATCAGGAGTGGATCACCACATGTCCCAGTGGACACTGGATGACCTCACTGGACGTCCACAGAATGTGAGGACACCGGGCTGTGTCTCTGACAGGCTGGTCTGCAGTACGGGGTCCCACAGGGAACTGTGCTGGCACCGTTCCTCTTCACCATCAACTCTCCACACTGTCATCTGCAGAAGTTCTCTGATGGCTCTGCCACAGTCGACCTCATCACAGGTGAGGACGACTCAGAGGACAGACAGTGGACTCAGGACTTTGTGGACTGGTTCTAGTGGAACAACCTCCTGATCAACACTGATAAAACTAAGGAGCTGGTGGTGGATTTCCACAGGCCAAGACCCACCTCACTGGAGTGCAGGGGTGCTCCTGAAGACCTTCTTCAACTCTGTAGTGGTATCAGCCATCTTCTGTGGTGTTGTCTGTTGGAGCAGCAGCTTATCATCAGCCGAAAAGAAGCAGTTCATCAAGAGAACCAGCTCTGTGCTGGGACGTCCCCTCGACCCAGTGCAGGGGGTGGGAGACAGAAGGACTCGAGCTAAAATAACATACTTGCTGGACAACGTCTCCCACCCCATGAAGCTGTTGCTGAACTGGAGAGCTCCTTCAGTGACAGATCACTGCATCCTACATGCACAGATCACTGCATCCTACATGCACAGATCACTGCATCCTACATGAACAGATCACTGCATCCTACATGCACAGATCACTGCATCCTACATGAACAGATCACTGCATCCTACATGCACAGATCACTGCATCCTACATGAACAGATCACTGCATCCTACATGCACAGATCACTGCATCCTACATGAACAGATCACTGCATCCTACATGCACAGATCACTGCATCCTACATGAACAGATCACTGCATCCTACATGCACAGATCACTGCATCCTACATGAACAGATCACTGCATCCTACATGCACAGATCACTGCATCCTACATGAACAGATCACTGCATCCTACATGAACAGATCACTGCATCCTACATGCACAGATCACTGCATCCTACATGAACAGATCACTGCATCCTACATGAACAGATCACTGCATCCTACATGAACAGATCACTGCATCCTACATGAACAGATCACTGCATCCTACATGAACAGATCACTGCATCCTACATGAACAGATCACTGCATCCTACATGCACAGATCACTGCATCCTACATGAACAGATCACTGCATCCTACATGAACAGATCACTGCATCCTACATGCACAGATCACTGCATCCTACATGCACAGATCACTGCATCCTACATGCACAGATCACTGCATCCTACATGCACAGATCACTGCATCCTACATGAACAGATCACTGCATCCTACATGAACAGATCACTGCATCCTACATGAACAGATCACTGCATCCTACATGCACAGATCACTGCATCCTACATGCACAGATCACTGCATCCTACATGCACAGATCACTGCATCCTACATGCACAGATCACTGCATCCTACATGCACAGATCACTGCATCCTACATGCACAGATCACTGCATCCTACATGAACAGATCACTGCATCCTACATGAACAGATCACTGCATCCTACATGAACAGATCACTGCATCCTACATGCACAGATCACTGCATCCTACATGCACAGATCACTGCATCCTACATGCACAGATCACTGCATCCTACATGAACAGATCACTGCATCCTACATGAACAGATCACTGCATCCTACATGCACAGATCACTGCATCCTACATGCACAGATCACTGCATCCTACATGCACAGATCACTGCATCCTACATGCACAGATCACTGCATCCTACATGCACAGATCACTGCATCCTACATGCACAGATCACTGCATCCTACATGAACAGATCACTGCATCCTACATGCACAGATCACTGCATCCTACATGCACAGATCACTGCATCCTACATGCACAGATCACTGCATCCTACATGCACAGATCACTGCATCCTACATGCACAGATCACTGCATCCTACATGAACAGATCACTGCATCCTACATGCACAGATCACTGCATCCTACATGAACAGATCACTGCATCCTACATGCACAGATCACTGCATCCTACATGCACAGATCACTGCATCCTACATGCACAGATCACTGCATCCTACATGCACAGATCACTGCATCCTACATGCACAGATCACTGCATCCTACATGCACAGATCACTGCATCCTACATGAACAGATCACTGCATCCTACATGCACAGATCACTGCATCCTACATGAACAGATCACTGCATCCTACATGCACAGATCACTGCATCCTACATGCACAGATCACTGCATCCTACATGCACAGATCACTGCATCCTACATGAACAGATCACTGCATCCTACATGCACAGATCACTGCATCCTACATGAACAGATCACTGCATCCTACATGCACATCACTGCATCCTACATGCACAGATCACTGCATCCTACATGCACAGATCACTACATCCTACATGCACAGATCACTGCATCCTACATGCACAGATCACGGCATCCTACATGCACAGATCACTGCATCCTACTTGCACAGATCACTGTATCCTACATGAACAGATCACTTCATCCTACATGCCCAGATCACTGCATCCTACATGCACAGATCACTGCATCCTACATGAACAGATCACTGCATCCTACATGCACAGATCACTGCATCCTACATGCACAGATCACTGCATCCTACATGCACAGATCACTGCATCCTACATGAACAGATCACTGCATCCTACATGCACAGATCACTGCATCCTACATGCACAGATCACTGCATCCTACATGAACAGATCACTGCATCCTACATGCACAGATCACTGCATCCTACATGCACAGATCACTGCATCCTACATGAACAGATCACTGCATCCTACATGCACAGATCACTGCATCCTACATGCACAGATCACTGCATCCTACATGCACAGATCACTGCATCCTACATGAACAGATCACTGCATCCTACATGCACAGATCACTGCATCCTACATGCACAGATCACTGCATCCTACATGCACAGTTTACTGCATCCTACATGTACAGATCACTGCATCCTGCATGAACAGATCAGTGCATCCTACATGCACATATCACTGCATCCTACATGCACATATCACTGCATCCTGGACCTTTGAACCGCCGGAGTGGTCCTCTCCTCCTGACGGTCATTAGGGACTTTTATAAATGTGGTTTTCAGGGTGTTCTGTTGAAAAACACAGATAAGCTTTAAAACAGGGCGAAATGTTGGCGTTTCAGTGAAGTCTTTTTATTTTAGCTGTTTCATCATCAACAAGCAGGAAACCTTTTCAGCTCCGTATCTGAGTTTGAAATCAGACGTTAGAAAAAAGCATCTTTATTTGGGGCCCTGCAGCTCAGAGGAGATCAGACTCTGTCACAGAGGTCCTTTTAAAGAGCGTTGCATTAGCATTGATTAGCCCACAGTGTCGGCTCAGTGCAATTGAACTACACTTACTGAAGGTGACGAGTTTCAGGAACACTGAAAGGTGCAGGTGAAAACCAATACAAAATGGCGGACTTTCTTCGCACTTCATTGAACAGAGTTGCTCGATGACGATGACGGGTGCAGTTTACAAAAACTGAACATCTGTGTTTCCAACAGGACTGTGGAGCGTCGAATCAGCCGAAACAGCAGAAACAGAGCCTTCAGCTGGCAGTTTGTTGAGGGAAGCCGAGAGAAGATAAAACTCACTGCACACACAGAAGGTCCCACAGTTCACAGTGACACCCAGCATGAAGCCACGGGTCTTTAGACCTCCAGACAGGACTGTGCTGAGGCACAGTTCTGGGTAAGGATACAGAAACAGGTCTGCTGCTCTGAAGGTCCCAGTGAGCTCAGTGGCCTGCAGGGCCGGATTTAGGAGGATGGGGACCCCTGGGCTTGAGTCAATATGGGGGCCCATATATATATATATATATCCTGATGTTACAGTCTCTTGAGATTGCTGCATCTACCACTGCCTTCTTCTCCTAGCCATCACCTGTTTGTTGGTCAGGATCTGGTAGTGCCACAGTATGGTAAATGGTAAATGGAGCTTACTTATACAGGTAACCCCCCACTTACGACCCCATCGACCTACGAACAACGGGACCTACGAACATATCATATTTAATAAAAATATGAAATTACTGTATTAAAAAATAAATAATAATTTTTTTTTTTTTGTGTGTGTTTAAATGTTCTTAATTTCATGTGTACATCACTTTGTTGCAGCTGTGGTTGTTTTAAAGGCTTTATAAATAATAATTATGATAAAAAAGATCATTTCTGATCATTTTTGAGCAATCTTGGGCAACAGGAAGTAGGTCTTCAGTTTACACGGTCACAAATTAATGTAGAACACCGGACGCCATTTTAGGTTCAGTCACTGGGGTCTCCGGTCACAGAACACCGGACGCCATTTTAGGTTAGCTGCCCGGGAGCCAGCCGAAGACTGGTGACCAGGATGGCTTCATATGGATTAATTACGAGCTGGAAACGTCTCTGTGAACTTTGTGGATGTCTCAGGCAGCAGCGGATTTATCGCTGATCGTGCCAGGCCGCCGCGCGAACACCTCCGGCCAGGCTCTGGCCTGGCTAGCTCCAGAAGCTAACACGGGAGCTAACACGGTAGCCGGCCGAAGACTGGTGACCAGGATGGCTTCATATGGATTAATTACGAGCTGGAAACGTCTCTGTGAACTTTGTGGATGTCTCAGGCAGCAGCAGCAGCTGCAGATTGATCGCGCCGCCGCTCCAACACCAGCTCATGGCTTGGCTAGCAGAAGCTAGCCAGCTAGCTAACACAGGTCTGGAGCAGCTGCGGTGGTTCACTGGCCGGCCGCCGCGCTGCTCGGCCCGACAACAATCAACGCATGGCAACCTAAGATGTCGGCTTTGACCATCTCAAAGTAAGAAAATATATTTTTATTTATTCTGTAAATGTGAATAGCAATGTTTAACATTACAGTACACTACTGTACATGCTTAAATGTGTGTGCGCGCTCCGTTAGCATGATAAATAAAGGTTGAATGAATGAATGAATGAATAATAAAAAATAAAAATAAAATTTCACCCCCTACCTACGGCAGAATCGAGCTGCGAACCGTTCTTAGGTCCCGAACTCGTTCGTAACACGGGGGTTCCCTGTATAGCACTTTCCAGCCCCCTTATGAGGGACCCCAAAGCGCTTCACAGTACCAACCATCCACCCATTCATCCACACATTCATACACCGGTAGCAGTAGACTGCCATGCAAGGCGCGACCTACCGGGAGAAACTCTGGGTTAAGTGTGTTGCCCAGGGACACAACGAGGTATGCCGTGACCGGGGATCGAACCCGAGACCTTCTGGTCCTGAGCCGGCTGCCCTGCCTCTACACCATCTCAACCCATCTTAGCCCTTTCATTCTCCACCACCCTCGGTGGAGTCTCCCACTTGGACTGTGGGACCTCCAGTGCACACTCAGCACAGATGTTCCTTTAGATTATTCCAGATGTTCCTGTACATTATTCCTAGCCACTTGGTTGTGGTGCTCCGTGTTGCCTGCCTGACGTGAAAAAAAAAATCAAGAATTTTTTTTTAAAAAATCAAGAAATCAAGGGACATGGCGAAAATCAAGAGAAAAATCAAGGTGCGTAAAGCTGCAGGTCCAGATGGAATCAGCTCCAGGCTCCTGAGGTGCTGCTCAGATCAACTGTGTGGCATCATGGGATTTATGTTCCATCTGAGCCTGAAGCTGGAGAAAGTACCACAACTGTGGAAGACCTCCTGTGTGGTACCAGTACCAAAAACCAAACATCCAAAGGACCTCAGCAGCTACAGGGCTCTGACCTCACATCTGATGAAGACCCTCGAGAGGCTGGTCCTCAACCATTTACGCCACATAGGGGCGACCGTGGCACAGTGGTAATGGCAGTCGACCCCCGATCGGAAGGTTGGAGGTTCGAATCCCGCGTCCGCCCACCATGTGTCGTTGTGTCCCTGGGCAAGACACTTAACCCCGAGTTGCTCCTGGTAGGTCTGGATGGCGCCTTGCAAGGCAGGCTACCACTACCGGTGTATGAATGTCTGAATGAATGGGTGGATGGCTGGTATTGTAAAGCACTTTGGGGCTCCTCACAGGGGGCTGGAAAGCGCTATATAAATAAGCTCCATTTACCATTTATTTACCACATGGTGAGCTCTTCTTTGGATCCACTGGAGTTTGCCTACCGGCCTGGCATCGGTGTGGATGATGACATCATCTACCTCAGGCACCAAGCTCTGACCCACCTGGAGAAACCTGGAAGCACCGTGAGGATCATGTTCTTTGATTTCTCCAGTGCTTTCAACTCCTTCCAGCGAGGACTTCTGTGGGACAAGCTGGAATCATCAGGAGTGGATCACCACATGTCCCAGTGGACACTGGATGACATCACTGGACGTCCACAGAATGTGAGGACACAGGGCTGTGTCTCTGACAGGCTGGTCTGCAGTACGGGGTCCCACAGGGAACTGTGCTGGCACCGTTCCTCTTCACCCTCTACACTGCAGACTTCTCCATCATCTCCTCACACTGTCATCTGCAGAAGTTCTCTGATGGCTCTGCCACAGTCGACCTCATCACAGGTGAGGACGACTCAGAGGACAGACAGTGGACTCAGGACTTTGTGGACTGGTGCCATCAGAACCACCTTCTGATCAACGCTGCTAAAACTAAGGAGCAGGTGGTGGATTTCCACAGGCCCAGACCATCCTCACTGGAGTGCAGGGGGTGCTCCTGAAGACCTTCTTCAACTCTGTAGTGGCATCAGCCATCTTCTATGGTGTTGTCACAGATCACTACATCCTACATGAACAGATCACTGCATCCTACATGCACAGATCACTGCATCCTACATGCACAGATCACTGCATCCTACATGCACAGATCACTGCATCCTACATGCACAGAAAAAATACTAAAAATGATTTTGTATTTTCAAAAGGACATAAATTAAAGTCCTGTCTGTTGTCAGTCACTGTGAAGGTCCTTCATGTTAAAGAGCATCCTAAGAAGGTCAGGTCTGTGAGAAACACCTTCATAGTTCATTGTTTCACAGAGTTCATCAGAAGGTTGAGGTCAAATGTCTTTTAGTTCAAAACAGTCACTGGACAAAATGTACTTGTCAGGACTTCATATTTTCATATTTATTTGAGTCATCCATGTGTCCAGGTTAGAGGAGATCTTTATTCTGACCATCAGCTCTTTTTAAAAACATTCACTGAAGTTGTATTATGAAAAACTAAACTTCATCAAACTTTGATTGTTCTGTGTGAATAAAGTGGGATGAAGGTTGTCTCACACATTCATTATAATGTTGATGATAAATGAGTTCCAATTGAACTAAAGCATCTGATTTTGGCTGCTTCAACACTTCATCACACGTTTCACTTCCTCTTTATGTGCAAAGAAATAAACTGATCCTTATCAGAGTTATTAGATTATTTAGAGAAAATTTTTATAAACCACTGACAGATAAACATGATGACAGGATGTTACTGTGAAATATGTTTTATCCTTCAAGTCATCTATAAAGAGGAACTTGCATAAGACCTTCAGAAGAAGAAAGTCCTCGGTGGTTCAGCAGCTGACAGAAGGAGAAGAAATGGCCGTACTGGAGTTCATTCTGATGTTTCTGCTGCAGTTTGAAGGTAAACATGTGTTCCTGTTCAAATGTTGAAGGTTAGAAACTTAAAGTGTGAGCTGATGAACTCTGATCAACATGTAAAAATGAAAACATGTTTGTGGAAACAGCAACAACAAGAATGTGTTTGTTAATGGTAGAGCTGGTTATGGTGCTCCGTGTTGCCTGCCTGACGTGTTGAGTGTCTCAGGAGCATCTTTCCACAGCCTGCATCTTGGCAGACCCTGACCTCTGTTGATCTTGTGCTGCCATGATTAGTTCCTTCAGTCCAGTCGTGTCAATCAGAAGACATGACTATAAAGTCAATCATTGATCCATGACCCATTCCTTCAGTTCTTTCAGTTCCTTCTTTATGTTTTTAGTAATGTATAGAGCTCATTTCATCAGACAGAAAACAGTTTGTGCAAATTGATGATACACGGCCCTGCAGCTGTTTCCCAGACGCTTCCCACCTGATGAGAACAGAGGAGCCTCACTTGTGAATTAGACCAACAAAGACTTTGACAGGTCCCTGTTATCAATGTGTGAAGTGTGGTTTTTGTCAATTTACATACAGTAGGATGTGTGTGTGTTTTCTGTAAGCTCTGCTTTCACACACTGAACTTTGAATGGGTCACAGGCACGTGTTATCCCAAGTATGTGTGTGTGTTAGCTTCCAATTTACCTAGTTTGGTGTGTATCAGTGGCCCAGCTTGCTTATAACTTCTCTCTCCCTCTCACAGTCTCCATTGAATTGAGAAAGCTCATCGGATGATGAGCGAAACGTCTTCTGTAACAAATAAAGTCCAGTTGATCTTGTATTGAACGCCTTTTTTGATTTATCATATCCTGGACGACTGAGAATGTTCACCAGCATACATGAGCAAACCTCTGCAAGATCACATGTGGAGTCCCACAAGGCTCAATACTTGGACCAAAGTTGTTTATTTTGTTTGTAAATGATTTAGTGAAGGTGTCTGGACTTCTAAAATGTGTTATTTTTGCTGACGATACGTCTTTTTTTTAAAATTTTGGTAGAGATTTGAAACAAATGTCTGAGTTGTTAAAAATAGAGTTTGTTAAATTACAAACTTGGTTTGAATTAAACAGCTATCATTAAACCTAGAGAAAACAAATTATATGTTATTTAGTAATAAAAAGCAAACTATGGATTTTTCTTTAAAAATTGATGGTGTTGAAGTAAGCAGAGTAAGTGAGGTGAAGTTTTTGGGTGTGGTTATTGATGACAAACTGTCGTGGAAACAGCATATTAATTCTGTTAAAATTAAGATATCTAGATCTACTGCAGTACTGTATAAAGCAGGGGTCTGCAATATGTTCAAAAGAGCCATTTCTGCCCTTTCGTTCACTAAATTAAACGTGTCAAGAGCCGCAATACCTGCTACAACTGTCATTATCAACTGGTGGCCCGTGGGCCATTTTAAGTTTGCTAGAGGGGCTTTTCTGGCCGGTGTGAAATTACAGTATAAAACTAAAAACATCTAATGATTGTTAACATTTATTAATATTTTTACATTTTGAGACAAAAGAAAATATTCCATTCCATATCCTACTTTGAAGAATAAAGCATAAAGTTAAAATGAGTATAATTTACTTTGTGTATTAGTACTCGTATCCACATATGTGCAAAGGAGTTGACAGGAAAACTGTAGTCATTTTTTGTGGGTACAACATCCTATAAAATTCAGTTTTATGTTAGTTTTGGTCAAAGCTTGAAAGAGCCGCTGCAGAGGGACCAAAGAGCCGCATGTGCCTCAAGAGCCTCAGATTGCAGACCCTTGGTATAAAGTAAAGGAATTGTTGAACGATAAAGCTCTGTATCTGTTATATAATACAATTTTTGTTCCACATTTAATTTATTGTGTTGAAGTTTGGGGGAAGAAATGTAAAACTATAACAAAGCCTCCTAAAAAGAAACTGTCCAGATGACCCGACTGAGAATTATTGGATTTGGTACCTGGATTATTGAGCATGAACTTTCATATAACAAAGCCTATTTTTATTTTACAAAAAAGAGCTGTGAGAATTATTACAAGAAAGCCCTACTGTCATCCATCAAAAATATTATTTAACCAACTTAAGTTGCTGAAGTTTTATGATTTGGTGGGCTATAAATTGTATTAGTAACGTATAGAGCTCATAATAATGTACTGCCTTCAAATGTTCAAATGCTTTTTGTTAAGAGAAGGAGCTGTTAGATTTCTAAGGGAAAGGAGATTTTTGTAAAACCTCAGTATAGAACAAGTTTAAAGGGACGGTCTGTTTCAATACAGGGAGTTGATTTGTGGAACGGTTTAGGATATTATGTTAAAAATGCAAAATCCGTGCTTGTGTTTAAAAAAATGATCAAATCTAAATTGTTAACAAAATGTTAAAATTTTCAGTTTAAAATGAATATTGTACTCTAAATTTTAAGATCAGTTATGAGATACTATTTTTGTTCGATTACTCATTGACGAGTATTGTTTGAATTGATTGTTTGAATTTTTGTTTTTGTTTTGGAAAAAAGGGGCAGATACAACAAGATTTCTTCTTCTTTCTGCCACCTTTCATTTTATGTTTTTTTTTCTTTTTCATATTACATGTAAAATGTTTTATNTCAGAGAGTCAGAGTCAGAGAGTCTTTATTGTCATTTGCACCGCATGTGGTACATGTGATGAAAACGAGATTATGTACACGAGGTCCCAGTTACATCCAACAACAAATGAAAGAGAAAAACAGTAATAACATCTAGAACTAACTAAGAAAAACATCAACTAGTAATACACTAAGCCTAATATAGTGGGAATAAACAGCAGCACGAACATGAGTTTGTATGAGCAGATGGTCACAGATGAACACAGATGAACACAGCAACAAGAAAACAGATCAGCATCAGTATGATGTGATATTTTGCAGTGTTTATTTTTTATTTTATTTATTCATGAGTCTAACAGCCTCAGGGTAGAAGCTGTTCCTCAGTCTAGTGGTTCTACACTTGATGCTCCTCAACCTCCGTCCTGAGGGGAGTGGGGCAAAGAGTGAGTGTGCTGGATGAGTGAGGTCTTTCATGATGCAGGTGGCTCTTTTCCTGCATCTGGAGGTGTAAATGTCTGTGATGGTGGGGAGACTGACTCCAACAGACTTCTGTGCAGCCTTCACCACTCTCTGCAGAGCTTTCCTCTCTTCAACTGTGCAGCCTCCATGCCACACGTTGATGCTGGAGCACAGGATGCTCTCCACTGCACACCTGTAGAAGGAGGTGAGGACTGGGCTGCTCAGACCAGCTCGTCTCAGCCGTCTGAGGAAGTAGAGTCTCTGATGACCTTTCTTGATCAGGCTGGTGGTGTTGTTGCTCCAGCTGAGGTTATCATTCATGTGTACACCCAAGTATTTGTAGCTGGAGACCACTTCCACTGCAGACCCACCTATTTTCAGTGGGGCATGGGTGTGTTTGTTCCTTCTGAAGTCCACAATCATCTCCTTTGTCTTCTTCACATTCATGTGAAGATTATTCTCTTTGCACCAGCTCTCCAGGTGTTCCACAGCTGTTTACAGATAAATTCAAGTTTTTTGTGCTAATTTCAGTTACTTTTAACCAAGTTAACTTATTTCTGCTAATTTCTGCTTGTTATGGTACTTCTAGCTTAATTCTGCTAGTTTCAGTTGTTTCAGCTATTTAGCTCTATTTTGTGATCATTTTAGCCTTTTCAGATAAATTCACATTTTTTGCAAAATTCCATCATTTTTTCAGCCTAATTTTACAAAAACAAGTTCTCTGCTTCCTTCTGGTAACTTAACCTATCTTTCTGCTGTTCTCAGATTTCAACTTTTTGTGCTTGTTTCCTTTTTTTTCAACAAAATTGGGCAACTATGTGTTCTTTCTGCTTTCTTCTGCTAATTTAATCATATTTTAACATTTCAGATAGCTCTGTGAGCAGCTAGTTTTGGCTGTCAGCAGCAAACTGGTTGATCCACTATGAGAGACTGAGCTGAATACAGCACCTCAGACTGAGGAAGTCTTTCGGATGAAAGACAAAATGTTTCTACTTTTTTTTTTGTATGTTTTTGGTTTTGTTTTTTTGAATGTCCAGAGGACCAGACTTAACCTTTTTTTTTTTTTTAGATCTTTCATGTACTATTTGATGCTAATTTGAGCTTTTTCAGCTAATTCCACATTTTTTTTTAGCTCATATCAGTTCTTTCAGCTTCCTCTGGTAGTTTATGCTTCTTTACTTCCACAACAAATACTTTTGTTCCCTGACTGGGAATCGAACCCAGGCCGCGGCGCTGAGAGCACCGAGTCCTAACCATTAGACCACCAGGGATTATTTTATTTTGTTGTGGGAGAACACCGAAGGACTCGGAGAAAAACCCATGGCTGAAACCACTTCAATGAAGTTTACTTGTTCTTCAGTCAGTGAGACTGTAGCTCGTGAGACTTCAATAGTGAAGTGTTGCCGTGAATGCTGGTGGTTGAACCACCTGCACCACCATGACCCGGTCAGTGAGGAGACGGCTCCCCATCGGCCTGCACTAACCCAGGTAAGAGTTGTCCCCGGTCAGTGAGGAAACGGCTCCCCGTCGTCCTGCACTAACCCAGGTAAGAGTTGTCCCCGGTCAGTGAGGAAACGGCTCCCCGTCGTCCTGCACTAACCAAGGTAAGAGTTGTCCCCGGTCAGTGAGGAAACGGCTCCCCGTCGTCCTGCACTAACCCGGGTAAGAGTTGTCCCCGGTCAGTGAGGAAACGGCTCCCCGTCGTCCTGCACTAACCCGGGTAAGAGTTGTCCCCGGTCAGTGAGGAAACGGCTCCCCGTCGTCCTGCACTAACCCGGGTAAGAGTTGTCCCCGGTCAGTGAGGAAACGGCTCCCCGTCGTCCTGCACTAACCCGGGTAAGAGTTGTCCCCGGTCAGTGAGGAAACGGCTCCCCGTCGTCCTGCACTAACCCGGGTAAGAGTTGTCCCCGGTCAGTGAGGAAACGGCTCCCCGTCGTCCTGCACTAACCCGGGTAAGAGTTGTCCCCGGTCAGTGAGGAAACGGCTCCCCGTCGTCCTGCACTAACCCGGGTAAGAGTTGTCCCCGGTCAGTGAGGAAACGGCTCCCCGTCGTCCTGCACTAACCCGGGTAAGAGTTGTCCCCGGTCAGTGAGGAAACGGCTCCCCGTCGTCCTGCACTAACCCAGGTAAGAGTTGTCCCCGGTCAGTGAGGAAACGGCTCCCCGTCGTCCTGCACTAACCCGGGTAAGAGTTGTCCCCGGTCAGTGAGGAAACGGCTCCCCGTCGTCCTGCACTAACCCAGGTAAGAGTTGTCCCCGGTCAGTGAGGAAACGGCTCCCCGTCGTCCTGCACTAACCCGGGTAAGAGTTGTCCCCGGTCAGTGAGGAAACGGCTCCCCGTCGTCCTGCACTAACCCGGGTAAGAGTTGTCCCCGGTCAGTGAGGAAACGGCTCCCCGTCGTCCTGCACTAACCCAGGTAAGAGTTGTCCCCGGTCAGTGAGGAAACGGCTCCCCGTCGTCCTGCACTAACCCGGGTAAGAGTTGTCCCCGGTCAGTGAGGAAACGGCTCCCCGTCGTCCTGCACTAACCCGGGTAAGAGTTGTCCCCGGTCAGTGAGGAAACGGCTCCCCGTCGTCCTGCACTAACCCGGGTAAGAGTTGTCCCCGGTCAGTGAGGAAACGGCTCCCCGTCGTCCTGCACTAACCCAGGTAAGAGTTGTCCCCGGTCAGTGAGGAAACGGCTCCCCGTCGTCCTGCACTAACCCAGGTAAGAGTTGTACCCGGTCAGTGAGGAAACGGCTCCCCGTCGTCCTGCACTAACCCGGGTAAGAGTTGTCCCCGGTCAGTGAGGAAACGGCTCCCCGTCGTCCTGCACTAACCCGGGTAAGAGTTGTACCCGGTCAGTGAGGAGACGGCTCCCCGTCGTCCTGCACTAACCCGGGTAAGAGTTGTCCCCGGTCAGTCAGAAAACGGCTCCCCGTCATCGTGCACTGTAACCTGGGTAAGACAGATGTTTGGTCCGTGGATTGAGAAACTAAGTTCTCCTGAACTTTGAATCGAAACTATAGAATCATCTGTTTAAGAACATCTCTATTACAGTGAATATCGCTCCAAAGAGGAAAATCATCACATATACAGTTATGGGAAGTATTTTCCTACTCCATTTCCTAGAGGTTTCCAGAACTTTTTTGATGTTTTTACATAAAACATCAACAATCTTAGAGCCGATGTTCAGACTCAGATTACGTACCACGTCTCTCAGGTCTAGGGCGGTGCAGATCTTTCTCAGACCACAAACCGCCTTCTTTGAAGCTTTTCTTAACTGTTCCGCGTCTAAGCAGAACCCCTCAGGCACGGTAAGTCCATCCATAGTTTTGGAAACCAGATATTTCAGGAAAGAGGAGCATTCTTCTGTGGGAGTGGTGGATTTACTGATCGCGCCCACTTTACACAAAACTTTCAGAGTTGTGGCCACTGCAAAGAACCGGATCGGGTTCTGGGTTGCTGCCTCACTAACAGTCTCTAGCATAAAGGATCCTGGGTTTGCCATTTTTCTATCGTGAGTGAAAAAAAACAGACTTCTCTGATGTGTGTTCCACTCGAAACTGACTTTTTTTAAATCACACCCCTATTTTTTATACCGTTTGACAGACGCGACGCTGTCCTTTGATACGTCATCGTGATGTATTCTGACGTCATCTTCAGATGTGCAAATCAAACATTAACTCTGTCCTTTCATCTAAATGCATGACGTCAGATGTGCGCGTGAAATTCTGAGATTAAAAAACAGTAACTCGATACGCCAAAAAACTCGACACGCAGTTACTTCCGGTATTGAATTTTTCAGTGTTTCTAGAAGGCAATTTAGTTGTACGATTTAAATAATTATCCTTTTTTAACCTTTCATTCATTCATTCAACCTTTATTTATACAGGCTAGCCTCGTTGAGTCACGGGGACTCATTTACAAGAGGGACCTGTCTCACTCACACCAAACAACCATCCACTCTCACACTCACACCTAGGGTCAATTTAGAGTCACCAATCAGCCTAACAAGCATGTTTTTTGGTCTGTGGGAGGAAACCGGAGTACCCGGAGGAAACCCACGCATGCACGGGGAGAACATGCAAACTCCACCCAGAAAGGCCCCGGACCGGGATTTGAACCGGCAACCTTCTCGCTGAGAGGCAGCAGCTCTACCAGTTGTGCCACCGTGCTGAATAGACCTGAAGTTGAATAGAGGTTAGAAGTGAGCACAGATAAGCCACAAACTGTTGTCAATAAAAATATTGTAAGGCAGGTTAAATTGTTTATCAGCCTTTAAGCTTGGTTATTTTATTTTTGTTTTCCGAGCCTATGGCAGGTCAGTAAATGCAACGCAACGGGCATTTCTAAAAGCTGTACTGTATGTGCCAGAGCTAGAGACAGAAACTACACAGTGTTGGATTCAGAACAACTCAGCTGACATTGTAACTTACATTTTACTTGAGGAAGTAATTGTAAAGTTCATGAAAGAGATCCTTTTCTGGTCCGGAGCAGGCCGGAGTACAGCACAACTTCCGCTTGGGACTTTCAAAATAAAGTACTGCTCCGCACACAGAAAGAGAGACGCTGTGATGGCCACTGACGGCGAAAAGCGAGAAATGTCGTAGCTCTCTTACTAAGAGCTACATCCACTTTTTACAATGTTAACAATCGAGAGCGATAGATGGCTGGACAGGCGCAGCAAAAATCATCCACTCCAAACAGGTCCTCCTAATGCATGTAGTAAATAACTTCATTATTTAGCTTTCTTCTTTACTTAGACTGTACTTCCCAGTGTTGGGGGAAAGCGTGTAAAACAATCACAAAGCCTATTTTTGTATTACAGAAAAGAGCTGTAAGAATTATCACTAGAAAACATTATCATCATCCATCAAGTACATTATTTTATCAACTGAAGTTATTGAAGTTCCATGATTTGGTTGATTATAATATTTTATCAATTATGTATAGGGCTCAGAATAACGAATTACCTTTAAATATCCAAATGCATTTTGTTAAAAGACAAAGTTGTTATAATCTTAAGGGGACAGAGATGTTTGTAAAACCACAATTCAGAACTAGTTTGAAGGGACGTTCTACCTCAATCCAGGGAATTAGATTATGGAATGGCTTGGAGAATGTAGTTAAAAATGCCAAGTCACTGTTTACATTTAAGAAAATGATCAAAAGGAATTTGTTGAAAAAATATATATGAATTAGCATAATGTGTATTGTATCAATTATTAGTTATGTATTAGTATTAGAAAATTAGAAAGAGTTAGTCATTTTGTACTGCTGGTGAAAGATTATTATTGTTTAATCTGATTGTTTGAAAAAAGGGGCAGATATAATAAGATTTATTCTTCTTTCTGCTACCTTTCATTTTTTTACATTGTGTACGTATCATTAATGGGATTGTCTTGTATTGTTTATTTTGTAAAAAAAAATGAACAAATTTAATAAACATAAACTTCCCAGTGTTGCTTTCCCTTTTCTGTCAACTTTCTAGTGCGAGCACCCAAAACCTTGTCCTCTGGACTTTTCTTCAGTGCACTAGCCTGGTTAAAACCAGACCCTTGTCCTTCACTTCGCTTCGTACTAGGCAGTGAAGGGAAATGAGAATTGCGCGGAGCTGTGCAGGAAGGCGAGGGCCAGGCTATCAGTGCACACACCTTCATCAGTAAGTCCTTTTTCACATGGCAGTGACATCTTAACTCATTACTGACTTAAATCTCACAGTGAAATTACATTCAAAGTAAAATCAACACAAAATGTTTAGTTACAAAAAACATTTTACTATTAACCTTTTTCTTTTGATTATTTTTACACACATACTGTATATGCATATATATACT
>JBBPBX010018673.1:5199-19627 GCA_038048925.1 Garcialebias charrua | reverse complement strand
ATATATATATATATATATGTATATTGTATATATATATATATATATATATATATATATATATATATATATATATATATATATATATATTACAGTATTTTCTGGTGTATAGGTCGCACCTGTGTATAGGTCGCATTGTCCAATTATCACCAATAGATTGGAAAAATCCCTAGATAGGTCGCACTGGTGTATAGGTCGCACCTACGTTTAGCTCTGCTGCAAATGTCTGCCACAGGAGCGCACAGCAAGGCTTTTAAGAAGATTAACACTTAAAAACAATTATTTGTTTGATAAAAATTATAGCAAATATATGTCTGAGCTGAACTTTTCCTTAATAAATGAACGTAATTGTGAAATGAGCTGGATTTAAAAATTTGTTTCGCCGAAAGTGATAACAAGCCATATATAGGTCGCACCTGTGTATAGGTCGCAGGCCTTGAAAAAAACCATAAAAAGGTGCGACCTATACACCGGAAAATACGGTAATATATATATATATATATATATATATATATATATATATATATATATATATATATATATATATATATATATATGTATATATATATATATATGTATGTATATATATGTATATATATATATATATATATATATATATATATATATGTATATATATATATGTATATATATATATGTATATATATATGTATATATATATATGTATATATATATATGTATATATATATAGTATATATATATATATATGTACAAGCCCAAAACCAGAAAAGTTGGCACGTTGTGCAAATCGCAAATAAAAACAGAATACAATGACTTGCAAATCTTTTTCAACCCATATTCAACTGAATAGAATGCAAAGACAATATATTTAATGTTCGAACGGAGAAACTTTATTTTGTTTTGCAAATAACCATTAACTTAGAATTCAATGGCAGCAACACATTGCAAAAAAGTTGGCACAGGGACATATTTACCACTGTGTTACATCGCCTTTCCTTTTAACAACACTCAGTAAACGTTTGGGAACTGAGGAGACCAATTTTTGAAGCTTTTCAGGTGGAATTCTTCCCCATTCTTGCTTGATGTACAGCTTAAGTTGTTCAACAGTCCGGGGTCTCCGTTGTCGTATTTTACGTTTCATAATGCGCCACACATTTTCAATGGGGGACAGGTCTGGACTGCAGGCAGGCCAGGGGAGGACCCGCACTCTTTTGCTACGAAGCCACGCTGTTGTAACACGTGCAGAATGTGGCTTGGCATTGTCTTGCTGAAATAAGCTGGGGCGTCCATGAAAAAGACGTCGCTTGGATGGCAGCATATGTTGCTCCAAAACCTGTATGTACCTTTCAGCATTAATGGTGCCTTCACAGATGTGTAAGTTACCCATGCCTTGGGCACTAATGCACCCCCATACCATCACAGATGCTGGCTTTTGAACTTTGCGCCTATAACAGTCCTGATGGTTCTTTTCCTCTTTGGTCCGTAAGACACGACGTCCACAGTTTCCAAAGACAATTTGAAATGTGGACTCATCAGACCACAGAACACTTTTCCACTTTGCATCAGTCCATCTCAGATGAGCTCGGGCCCAGCAAAGCCGGCGGCGTTTCTGGATCTTGTTGATGAATGGCTTTTGCTTTGCATAGTAGAGCTTTAACTTGCACTTACAGATGTAGCGACGAACTGTAGTTACTGACAGTGGTTTTCTGAAGTATTCCTGAGCCCATGTGGTGATATCTTTTACACACTGATGTCGGTTTTTGATGCAGTACCGCCTGAGGGATCGAAGGTCACGGGCATTCAATGTTGGTTTTCGGCCTTGCCCCTTACGTGTAGTGATTTCTCCAGATTCTCTGAACCTTTTGATGATATTACGGACCGTAGATGGTGAAATTCCTAAATTCCTTGCAATAGCTCGTTGAGAAAAGTTGTTCTTGAACTGTTCGACAATTTGCCCACGCATTTGTTCACAGAGTGGTGACCCTCGCCCCATCCTTCTATGTGGATGACTGAGCATGTCAAGGAAGCTGCTTTTATACCCAATCATGGCACCCACCTGTTCCCAATTTGCATGTTCACCTGTGGGATATTCCAAATAAGTGTTTGATGAGCATTCCTCAAATTTCTCTGTCTTCTTTGTCACTTGTGCCAGCTTTTTTGAAACATGTTGCAGGCATCAAATTCCAAATGAGCTAATAATTGCAAAAAATAACAAAGTTTACCAGTTCGAACGTTAAGTATGTGGTCTTTGCAGTGTGTTCAATTGAATATAGGTTGAAAAAGATTTGCAAGTCATTGTATTCTGTTTTTATTTGCGATTTCCACAACGTGCCAACTTTTCTGGTTTTGGGCTTGTATATGTATATATATATATATATATATATGTATATGTATATATGTATATATATATATATGTATGTATATATATGTATGTATATATATATATATATATGTATGTATCTATATGTATGTATATATATATATGTATATGTATGTATATATATATATGTATATACATGGTACATACACACCCATATGTAGCATGAAGCTGCACTGCTCTAATAATGACCCCTGACCGATATTAATCTTCCAGACTCACCATGAATCATGTCCTTTAAAGTTACATTTGACTGTGATAATGTCTGAAGTTTTTCCACACATTTCCTGTCCTTGGACACAGAGTCAGCCACAGTCTGACTAATGTTTATCTTCTTTGTCCCTATGTTTCTAAGAAAGAAAAACAAATCAATAATGAAGTTTGTTTTATTTGACTGACAAGGGTGAATATATTAATTAAGTTGTTGTTGGTCAGTAAATGAACCAGCTGGTGCCCCACTTTAACGAGTAATGAATAAAATAAATGTAGTGGAGGGGAGTGGAGAAAGTGTCACCCTTCTTCCTCCATCTCACACCCTTCTTGTATATGCACATGGACTCTTTGAACCACTCCCTTCAGGCAGGAGGCTTCGGTCCATTCGGACCAGAACCTCCCGCCATAAAAACAGTTTCTTTCCATCTGCCGTCAGTCTTCTGAACATTCATAATCCTGTTACTGTTTAACTCTGCCTTATCATTTATCACTGGCCTAAAACTGTACATCATCACTCCATTTATCTTCTAGCACCATTTGTCACTGCCATTTATTGTGAATATTATTGTGAATATTGTGCTGTACTGCATTGCGTTTATTGGTTGGTGTGTACATGTGTTTTTATTCTATTTTTACTTCTTTTTATTGCACCTTTATGCCAAAGCAAGTTCCTAGTCAGTGAATTTTATTCTTTGACAATGGCAATAATAAACTGATTCTGATTCTGATATTCCAACAGTCATTGTGGGTTTATTTGTGCAGAGCTGCAGCTTCTGAACACTAACGTGACCGCTTCCTATCAGAATGAGGGTATACTGGACACAATGGTTTTAGAAATAGCCGCTGAAAAGTTCTATAAATTGGCACCCCGACACCATTTAAAACAACCATCTTAAGGCTTAACAAAATAAAATGTGCGGCATCTGTGATGGAAAATGATATTCAAATCTTTAAAAGACTAATAAGATTCCAATTGTGTTTTTAAAAAAATTCACTATTAAACTGTCTTTAAACCAGTCTTTTAGTACGGTAGGTATTTTAAACCAATTTCCCCAAAATAGTCTGAACACATTTAATTTTTTATTACCATAGAAAGTAATCGCCTCTGTTGAAAGTCCAGTTTGATCAAATCATTTATTTTACACTTCCAATATTTTCTCTGTTTAGTTTTGATCCAGTTGTTTCCTGAGCAGCAGACCAGAGGCCCATGCAGCTCAGGGTGTGTGTTTGACATGTTCAGAGTCCTGTGTGTGGTGAGGCGAGGACCTGTGGGCATCCTGTTTCCCTCAGTCTCCTCCTGCCATGTGATAGCCAGAGTTGTATTCCCAGCCAGCAGACATGCTGCCAAGCAGTGAGCAGAGAGAACAGCCAGATGAAACGGTGCCCTGCTATCTGCAGCCGAGTTCAACCGGGGTTTAATGGACACCATGTAGACCTTTCAGGGGAGGAAACGCAGGACTCTAGATAACTGAGTCAAGTTACATTTAGATTGTTCTGGAGGAATCCAGAAATATTCAAGATGATCCAAGTTATCTGTCTGACAATGCTGCTTACTGAGGGTGAGTCTTCAACTGGGATTATTTTATGAGGAATACATTTATTTAAAATGCCATGAATGATGAAGGTTTGGGGCTTTAACTGCCTCAGGTTTGAAGAAAGCAGCCGTTACGCAAGGCTTGAATTTTGCATGACCTTCAAACCATTGAGCTGAATAGTCTGTTCTGACAAATGCAAGATTAATTTGTCTGCTAAATGTCTTTCTTAAATTAAAACATCACTAACCTGAGAAATTTACATTTTCTGCAAAAAATTCTGTGTGATTGCGGAGGGCTAAGTGACTGCTGAATTTTATTTAAAAAAGCTGAAACTTGTTGATAAAACAAGAACAGTAGCTAGAAATTAAGAAAAATAGATTTAACTAAGATTACCTCATTGTAAACTTAAAGCTAAAGTTTCAGACTGCAGTCAAAAGATAAAATTAGCAAAACCTATCAACAAATTAGAATGAGCAAAACTAAAAGCTAAATTTAGCAAAACTGCTAAATTAGCAAAACCCTTAGGCCAAAATAAGCTAAACTGTAGCTAAAAACAAAAGGGAATAAAATTGATGCTAAAAGCCAAAATGACCACAACTAAAATATACAAAATGTTACAAGGTTAAATTAGCATACTCATAGATAAAAGATCAAAACTTCAGCTAAAAGCCGACATCCATTAGCTAAACTACAGTAGCTGCAATATAAAATGAGTACCGGTATAACTGAAGCTAAAAGCAGCACAATGAACAAATACACTGAAGCAGATTTCAAAGAGAACAATAATTTGACAGAATTGAGATCTTGCTGTTGAAAATGTTTGCAAATGAAATATATTTTCTCAAGTATTTTGAAAAGTTTGAAAGTTACAAATATTAAACTTGTTGACATGATGATTCCCAATCAATCTGAGCATTTTGATATTTGAATGGTTAAAATAAAACAAAGCCTGCAGAAGTCATTTGATTGCAAAGAAATGCACAGAAGAAAAATATAAACAGGAAAACAATAGAGTGAATGCTGATTCACACAATGATGGCCCTCTTCACCAGTGTTTTTACACGATTGAATCATACTTAAAAATCTGCAAAGTGTAACTTACCATATTTTTCAGACTTTAGGGCGCACTTAAAATCCTTTAATTTTTTCAAAAGTCAACTGATTTTATGTGGTACACGGTGCTCAAAAATCTGTCAAAATGTTTTAGTTTTGCTTAATGCACCTTATAATATGGTGCGCCTTATGTATGAATACAAACCCATTCATTGATATTGCGTCTTATAATCCAATGCGCCTTATAGTCTGAAAAATACGGTACATTAGCTATAGGCATTTAAAGACATTTCTGGAGTTGTTAAACAACACCTGTCCTCTTTCTTGTACCTGCCCTCAGTGGTTCATTGTGCACAGGGCCACTTTGCTCACAAGCTCCTGAATGATCTGATGGAGAATTACTCGAGCGCCCTGCGGCCTGTTGAGGACACAGACCAACCTCTTAACGTCACCTTAAAGATCACTCTCTCTCAGATCAAAGACATGGTGGGTACCAGCTCGTGAGATGACAAAGTAAGACATTTGATGATGAGACCTTATCAGATAATCACTTTCTTAATCATAAAAGATGGCTTGAGAGACAAATATTGTTTTTGTTTTTACCAAAAGAAAGTCCAAAAACACTGAAATACTGAAAGACCTTGCATTCCTTCCTGAGACCCTGCGTCTGCATATGGGGACATTACATTTAGGCTTTGCTGTACCTTATACTGTACTTCACTCTGTTCAATAGTGTAGTGGACCTACCCAGGGTCAAACTAAGGTTTTTGAACTGTCCAGTGATGACCTTTGCTGACCTCTCAGTGAACAGACATTTACTACAAATTATTCCATTAGTTGTAATCTGAGAACATAGTCACCAAAAGAGACTATTTCTATCTTTGATTTTATTCTAATGTAATCAAAAGAATAACTTTTGTCATTTTCATGATATATGTTATATGCTGTTATTCTTTAAATGTGAAACATTATTGTGTCACTCCTGCTGTGTGAAAGTTGAAGTCCCGGGTCACAGAGGCCCGGCCGTTTTGTTTAGAAATGAAGAAGACAGTTAATCCGTTGTTTTCATGAGAATGACTCCAGTACTCTCTGTCTTTTTCCAAACAATTTCTCTCTGCTCTGACTCTAACCTTGTACTCTGATAACAGCAAGTGAACTCCTCGACTGGTCCTGTTGGACCAATCGGAGAGAGACAAGTCTCTCTCATCTCAGATCTTCTACTAAGGTTCTAAGCTTTTGCTGGAACAGGAGAAGTCTGCTGGAGTAAGCCTCAGCATGAGGTCTTCCCAAAGAACTGAATGAATGTCAGTCACACGCTAAGGACACGTCATTCAGTTAAAGACTAATAACATGTTGTTATGAGTCCACTTCGAACCGAGCGTAAGCTCAGAACTTTGATTATTCCTTTCTGGAATAAGTTATCTTGAAGTCAACCAGGAGCTGACACCATTTTCTGATGATCGACGCGGATCCCAGGAGACGTTGAAACGTAAACGAGAACCGGTTCGGACGTGCTGGACCTGCAACGATTCTGTACGCCTGAAAGGCTGGTGCCATCTCTTTATCAGACTAATCGTCTTAAAGGTAATGGGTCAGCGTTTACAAACGTACCTGGATTTAGCAGAAGTCGGATGGAAAGTGTCATCTGGTTAAACTCAAGATAAATAACTTCCTCTCTTCACCTCTCCCTATTCCTCTTAAATCTCTCCTTATTTCAATCTGGTAACTATTTTAAGCTAAAGAGCCACAGACTAAGTATATTGACATCTAGTATTTATGTCTGTTGTGTTGTAATTTTACTGTGCTGACGTGTTAAATTGCAAGAAAGTGAGAATCTATCAATCAAGTGTAATGGTGTTAATTTAGTTGATTTATTTTAAATAAATGGTAGTGTCTTTGGCATACCAAACTAAGTTAATGTTTCCATTGTCACTTAATGGCTTTATTTATTTATCCATCATAAAGATCACAGAAATATTGGGTAAACTGAAAAAGAAAAGAATCCGTGAAATTACTATTCAATCTGAATAAGTAAGTTAATTAAGGTAAAGAGGTCAGTATTAATAATGACCTCCAATATATCCTTTACAATAGTGTTTTATACTTTGTTAAGCCATGTTAATGTTGTTGTGTTATGTTGTAAAATAAGCCTATTGACTCCATCTGAGGACTTTTATTTTTACAAAAGTATGTCATAATTTTCTCAAACGAAGCTACTTAAATTCTATGATTTGGTCGATTACAACATTTTGTTATGTATAGAGCTCATTATAATATACTACCGTCAAATATCCAAAGGTTTTTTGTGAAAAGAACAAGCTGCTACAATCTTAAGGGTAAAGATGTGTTTGTTAAACCACAGTTCAGAACAAGTTCGAAGGGAAGAACTACCGTAATACAAGGCGTAAGTTTGTGGAATAATTTAAAGTCACTATTTAAGGAAGCTAAATCAATTTCTGTCTTTAAGAAAATTATCAAAGTTGAATTGTTAAACAAATATAATTGAATGTATTTGAGTAATCCATATAATTGATGGTTAACAGAGTTATTCACTTATGTTATTGGAGAGCAATTAGTTTGTATTAGATCGGAGCAGATTTAATAAGATATTTTCTTCATCTGCTACCTTTCATTTTACACCTTATATATGTTTTCTTTTCATTTGCTTGTCATTTGTTGTATCTCATTTTGTAAAATGAATAAACTTTAAAAGTAAAATAACCATACATCAAATACAACTTCTCGTTCAAAGAGGAAGCTTTATTTATACACAAATCAGGTCCATCTAATCACAAGTATCTAGGAGATATGAAAAATGCATCCCAAACCAGAGCTCGGGTCTCAGGAGGTTAAAGCAATGGTTCTCAAACGGGGGTCCCCGGACCACGGGTGTCCGTGAGCTTGGGAGTCCGCAAAAAAAAAAATAAATAAAATAAAAGAACGTAGATGTTTAACAACCAATAAAAATATACCAAAATGCAGTAAATCACATCAGTTTTATTCAAAATTTTCTGGGGAAGGACCTCCCCATCCCCAGCCTGCTATTTGCATTCCGGCATCGATCGGTTTACAAATATGAATCCTTGTTACTTTTTCTGACTACTGCTGTTCTGATTCTGTTCAGTTTTATGTAAAGAGTTTTCTGTAACAATTTGAAGAAGTGGCAACAAATTTATTCTGTTCATTATGTGAATAGGTACAGTTTAAAGTGGTTTATGATACTGTTAATTTTCTTAAAACTGTAATTTTTGGAAGTTGAAATTAATAATGTTGTTAATTAAGAGTGTCCTGAATGAAAAATACTCCAACGTTTCAAAGTATAAAAAATATATTAACACTATTAAAGAACAGATCTTAAGCATTTATGTTACACAAATATTTCCATTGCATTAGTCAAATTGAATTTTTTTTAAATAAACATGAGGGTTATGAGGGGTCCCTGAACATAAAAAGTTTGAGAACACACCAAACCAAATTACCGTAGTTGTTGTTACATGCCCCAGGCATGTAATTTATTTTAGTAAGAGCAAAATTGTTTAAAGGTTTTTTGAAGTTTTTTGTTTAAAGATTCTGAGCAGAATCTTGAGCTCTTTAGAGGTTGAGCATGAGCTGTTTAGAGGCTGTAGGAGACTAATTGATTGCAGCTGGTGCTCATTAGTTGTAGGTGGAGGTAGTTGCTCTCTCTCTCTCCCTTTATTAGGTCCAAGCCACACAGCCAAGAGAGAGGTTCCAAGAAGGTGGTTCAGGTTCCAAGTGAGGGTTCAAGCTCCAAGTGAGAGTGGCAGCAGGAGGAGATCCATGCTGCATGAGGAGCTGAGGTTCCAGCAGCCCCAGAACCAGATGCTGATGAATGAGCAGCTGATCCAAGCAGCTGCAGCAGTCTGGGATGAAGGAGCATCAGGCCTGATGAAGGAATAGCAGACCTGATGCAGAACCAGCAGACCTGATGCAGAACCAGCAGACCTGATGAAACAGCAGCAACAGCAGCAAAAGCAGCAGCAGCAGTGTGAAGAGGAGCCATTTGAGGTGGCCGTTTGATGAGCTGTTTGGAGCCATTTGAGGAGGCCGTTTGTGAGCCGTTTGGAGCCATTTGAGGTGGCCATTTGATGTTGTGGTTTAACCCACTTGAGGAGGCTGTTTGATGAGCCATTTGAAGAGGAAGCCGAAACCCTTCCGATGTGAAGACCTGCTGCTGCATGTGTGAAGAAGAGGAAGCTGTTGTGAAGACCTGCTGCGTATTTAAGAAGAGGAAGCTGAAACCTTCCATTGTGACCGGCTGCTGTGTTTTGGAGAGGAGGAGGCTGAATCCCTCTGAGGCTGAATCCCTCTGATGTGGAAACCTGCTGGGTGCAGAAGACCAAGAGCCGTGAGTGTCCTGCTGGACTTTGAGGTTTTTTTGTATTAAAGAAGCTGGTTTTTGAGAAGTGCAACATTTTTCTTTAATCACCTTTTTTTTAGGACACAGACTCCAGAGAGCCTAAAATAAACTTTGTTTTTTTTTTAACATCCTTTCTGTGTCTGGTGTCCTTGTGTGCTACCTTCGGGTCGTAACAGTTGTAGTGATTATTTTCTGTAAGTTTTATTAATATTTGTTCAGTGACCCATGATAAACATTATTGTCTTGCCTTCACTTATCAGTAGTGGGTGATGAATGTCAAATAAATATTATCTTGATGCTAAACATGCAACTAGTTTTATGAGCCCACTGTGTTTTACAGCAGCAACACAAAATTAATAGTCTGCACAAACCTCATTAGCCAGTTAATTACAATTCATTAAAAATTGCTAACTACACACTTTGCATAAACAAAATCGACAGAACTCATGTGGACACAGTAAACGGTGAGAAATTAAGATCAGGACCAAAGCAAATATAAATGTTGAGTTTTGATTTGGATATTCACATCACTGATGTTGACCATTTACAGTTGTTAACAGCTGATGTTCATGAATCACTGTCAGAACTTTAATTATAATAAAATAAAAATACAAACAGTCATTCTGTTTGTCGTGTTACCATAACACAAAGCTCTTATGTGTTTTTTTTTCATGTATGAACCTCTACTCACCTGATATTGCACGACCGGTCTGGATTTCAGCTGTGATAATCTGTATCTGTCAGAGAAGTGCAGATGAACAACAGAAAATGTTAAATGGAGGCGATGCTCTACTAAATTTACAAATTACATCTACAGTAGTGTGTGTAGTTTGCAGATATACAAAAAAATATGTAGTAGTTTCTTTATTTCAGACACAATGTAAGATCCATATATGTATATAATAAGGAAAGAAAAATAAATTAAAAATAAGAATAAATAAAAAGATTAAAAAAGATTAAAAAACTTTCCTATAGAGGCTCATCCGCCAATGAGTCCTTAAAATATGCAATGCACTGAGCTCCTGTTTGCTTCATTATATGTCCACTTAAAAAAAGAAAAAACAATCTTCTTACATATTGTGCTAAATTTGCTTTACTGTACACCAAATGTACAATTTTGCATTTTATGAAGCGTCTGGAAAAAACATGACAATATTTTCATGGAAATTAGACATTTATTATCTATAAACCCTTCTGTGACTGCTCATAATATGAAATTGAGCTGATGGTCGACCGGTGGTGGCTGCAGAGCCTCTGACTTTAAATAAAAAGTATCTTTTCAACTTTTCAGCATAATCTTTTCTGTTTGAACACACAGACACAGGCAGATACATGCTTTTTTTTAAATTTAATTTATTTTATCTTTCATGGCAGTGGGAGATAATAATGGAATAAATAAGTTACCTGGAAAATCAGAGCAGAACGTTTTGGATGCAAACCTCATGTAAAGTAAACCTAAAGAAGAGACTGGTTTAACACAGCTCACAGCTGTTTCCAGGAACAATAATAATAATATGCTGGTGAAGATGAATAATAATAATAATAATAATAATGAATTCCATTTATAATGCACTTTTCATTAATAAAAATCTCAAAGTGCTAACACCAGCAGTTTCCCTCCCATTCTCCAGAATGTAAAACCACTGAAAGTCTGTGGAAGTTCAGAAACATCTTGAAACTCAGAATGACATCTAGCTTCAAGAATGTACTAGAAACTCTATAGGCACTAGAAAATGGACAACAAATAGATGTTTTTATGCTGTAGTAACATCTGGCAGAAAGGATCTGACTGTTTGTGTGAAGGATGAGAGGAACCAGGTGCTGATCGCCTACCTGTGGATCAGGCAGACATGGCACGACGCCTACCTCAGGTGGAACAAAGAAGACTACGATGGACTGGATATCATCCACATCCCCAGCCGCCTGGTGTGGAGGCCTGACCTCGTCCTCTATAACAAGTACGCCAGTATGTCATCCAACACAAACACATGTCCAAACCTCCATTGTAGAAATTGAGTGAATGCTGTTGTCAACAGACCTGAACAAATTGTTTCTGATCTTGACAACTATCATTGATTAAATGCATGAATACGATTAAATGACTTGGATGTAATTCCACTTTGGCATAGTGCTTATTTAAAATGTACGAAAAGCTTGAAAACACAATTATGCGCACGTTGATTTCCGTTCCTTTTTTTTTTTTTTTGGGACGCCCATCGAAGGCGAGATGTTTTGGGGTCGTCTTCATCTGTCCATATGTAAACTTGCTCTTGTCCAGTCCATAACTTTTGATCTGCTCAAGATAATTTAACAAAGCTTCATGCACCTGCATCATCACCAGACAGAGTGTCACACATTTTCATCACCCTAACTTCAAGGTCAAAGTCAGACATCAAGGTCAAAGTTAAAACAAGGCCATTGCTTTACATTGCTGTATTGTTGTGCAAAGTATAACAGTTTGTTGATGGGTGTATAAAGTATTGTACTCTTGTTTAGAGTCTTGTTGTGTACTCCTGTTTATAAAAACTGAGTGTGTTTGCAGCTCGTCAGACTGAAGAAATCTTCTGGATAAAAGACAAAACATTTAAACAAAGAAGAATCCGTCCTGACTCAAACTTGTTAGACGTTTTCTTGTTTGTTCTCCAGAGCTGATGATGACTTCTCAGGACCAATGGACACCAACGTGAGGCTGCACTATAACGGAGAGATAACTTGGGACACTCCTGCCATCACTAAGAGCTCCTGCGAGGTGGACGTGTCTTACTTCCCATTCGACAGTCAGGAGTGTAACCTCACATTTGGTTCCTGGACCTACAATGGCAACCAGGTACAAAACTACACCCTCACGTTTACAATCACTGTACAACCTGATGTGTCTGGATGGGCGTAGCCAGGATTTTATGAGGGGCGGTTCGTTTGAAGGAAAAGTGGACCTGGAAAAAGCAACACTGGAAGCACGACGGGTTGCCACTCCAAATTTTATCTCGACTCGGGTTCGTTCCTCACTTGGTTGAACTTATTTTACGTTTGTCTTTTATTGGATTTTTAAAAAAGGAGTTTGTGTTAACCACAGGCATATTAAGTCTATGGTGTTAACCGGTTCGACATTAGCGGCGTCTCCATACCTTCTCTTTCCACCTCTCTTAACACAGAACTTGTGTTGTGCGGGAGTTGTAAGCGGGACTTCATAGGCAAAGTGGGCGGTTCGTTCGAACCCCCCGAACCCCACCTGGCTACGCGCATGGTCTGGATGTGCAGCAAAACTGCTGGCATAGCCCTACAGAACCTCACTGACGTGCACAAGGTGAGGTCAGTGAATGTAGCCAGGCTGATTCTGGCAGATCCTGATCATCCACACCATGGTGAGTTCAGGTTGCTTCCATCTGGACGCAGGTATCTGCTGCACAGATGTAGGCTGAACAGACTGAAAAACTCATTCAACCCTGTAGAGATCAGGCTTCTCAACAAACAGTGATGATTTCTGTTGTTACTTTAATGTCTCAATGTCTTGACATGTGTGCCTTTTGATTGTGAAACAAATTGCCCCTCGGGGATAATAAAGATTATTGAACTTGAACAACTAGGAGCATTCACAAATTGAGAAATATGCCTCATTGATCACCCCAACCCTAGGTGGACATCATCATGGGGATGGACAGCGGTGATTTGTCAGACTTTGTAAAAAATGTGGAGTGGGAGTGCCACGGGATGCCGGCCACTAAGAATGTCATAATGTACGGCTGCTGCCCTGATCCGTATCCAGACATCACCTACACGGTGCTCCTGCAGCGCCGCTCCTCTTTTTACATCTTCAACCTCCTCCTGCCCTGCTTCCTGATCTCCTTCTTGGCTCCTCTGGGTTTCTACCTGCCTGCAGACTCTGGGGAGAAGGTTTCCCTCGGGGTGACGGTGCTCCTGGCTCTTACTGTGTTCCAGCTGATGGTGGCCGAGAGCATGCCTCCTTCAGAGAGTGTGCCGCTCATAGGTAAGTAGGTTTATTTTGTTCAGGATTGGGTTAAACCAAACCAGCATTGGGGCTTTAATGTATTTTTCTGAATAAAACACAAAGTGAAAGAGTTTTACAGATGGCAAGAAAAAAGTGACCAATGACAAAAATGTAATAATTAAATGTCTAACATTCCTTGAAAGGATTGACTGCTGCCTTTCAGAGTCAGAGAGTCTTTATTGTCATTTGCACCGCATGTGGTACATGTGATGAAAACGAGATTATGTACACGGGGTCCCAGTTACATCCAACAACAAATGCAATAGAAAAACAGTAATAACATCTAGAATTAACTAAGAAAAACATCAACTAGTAATACACTAAGCCTAATATAGTGGAAATAAACAGCAGCACGAACATGAGTTTGTATGAGCAGATGGTCACAGATGAACACAGATAAACACAGCAACAAGAAAACAGATCAGCATCAGCATGATATGATATTTTGCAGTGTTTATTTTTTATTTTTTATTTATTTATATAGAATAGGGTCATAATGTTAAGACATGATGTAGCTATTTTTGTCTAACCTGGAATTTAACGTTGTGTGCAAGCTCATGTGGTACTGCAAAATGTCACGCTCAGCGCATGTGTTGTGAATAACTATCAGCTACTACCACGTCAAAGATTAATTCAGTAGTACTGTATCTGTAAAATCATAGTCATTTTTGTGTTGGTTAATGCTGATTCGTTGTGGCAGCCATTGAGAACTGGATTTACTCCACAATTTAATCAGATATAGACTTAAATGATTTCTGATAGTGTCATTAAAAGTCGCCCAGTGGTTTATGAGATGTTTTGCTAATAGTGATAGAGTTGACTGAAATGTTTTAAGCACATTGTGTATTCATCAAAGTATATGTTGGAGATGATCCCCAGCCATCTAAACA
>JBBPBX010018672.1:19711-31302 GCA_038048925.1 Garcialebias charrua | reverse complement strand
TTTTGTGTACAAATAATCTGGCTTTTTGGTGAGTAAAATGTTGCTATATTCCTAAATAATATTGCAAATAAGCTGGATTTTAAAAAAAAGAGTTTTGTTGTATCAAGCGTTTACACTGTGCATGTCTTTAAAATTTAACAAGATACACACCTTAAAAATATATTTGTTTGCTGACATTACTGTATAGTAAAAGTGTGTTTGAGCTGAACTTTTGTTTTAAAAATGAACGTAATTGTCAAATAGCTGATAGGTTTGTAGTGGACCTACCCAGGGTCAAACTAAGGTTTTTGAACTGTCCAGTGATGACCTTTACTGACCTCTCAGTAAAGCAAGACATTTACCACAAAATCATTCCATTAGCTGTAATCTGAGAACATAGTCACCAAAAGAGACTATTTCTATCTTTGATTTTAGGCTGATGTGATCAAAAGAATAACTTTTGTCATTTTCATGATGTGTGCTTTTAAGCTGTGTTATTCTGTAAGAGTTAAACGGTGTTCACTGCTGTGTTAAAGTTGAAGTCTCGGGTCAGAGAGACCAGACGGTTTTGTTTAGAAAGTCAGAAGACAGTAATCCGTTGTTTCTCATGAAAAGGGCTCCAGCCTGCTCTGTCTTTTCCTAAACAATTTCCCTCTGCTCGGGCTGTAACCTTGGGTCGTGATAACGGCAAGTGAATTGCTCGACTGGTCCACGGACCAATGAAAAAGAGACAAGCCTCACTCCTCTCTTTGATCCTTCTTTAAGTTCTAAGTTTTGAAAAAACGCTTCAGAGTTTCTGGGAACTTCAAAGAGATGTGAACCTTTCCCAAAGAGCTGGGGTACGTTTGGTCAAGAGCTAACGACCTTCGTCTTCAGCTAAGGACTGATAACCTGCTGTTATGAGTCCACGTCGAATGAGCGTAAGCTCAAAACTTTGTTATTCCTTCCTGGAATAAGTTATCTTGAGCCAAAAACCACGACTGCCACGGCTTCTGCCGACGAAAGCGAGTATCACCGACACCGACAAGGTAAACACGTGTGGAGTCCAGCTTGGACTTGCGGGACCGACGACTCGTCAGTCCAAGGCTGATCACAGCTCTTTACCAGAACCGAGGCGGACGTCTTAAGGTAAAGGAGCCGCTGTTTGCTTGCTGGAGGTGTGATGATATCTTAGCTGGACGCGTATGGAAGAGTGTCATCTGGTTTCATAAATGCAAGATAAACTTCCTCTCTTAACCTCCCAATTCTTCTTAAATCTTTCCTCCTCTCCTTTCCCTCAATTCTAAGCTGGAAACTATTTTAAGCTAAAGAGCCCACAGACTAAATATGTTAACATCCAGTATTGAAGTCTGTTGTGTTGAATTTAAGTGTGCTGACGTATTAAATTGAAAGAAAGTGAAATCATATCAATCAAGTGTAATGGTGTTAATTTAGTGATTTATTTTAAATAAATGGTAGTGTCGCCTGGCATACCAACTAAGTTAACGTGTCCATTGTCACTCTATAGCTCTGTTTATTTATCCATCATAAAGATCACAGAAATATTGGGTAAACTGAAAAAGAAAAGAATCCGTGAAATTACTATTCAATCTGAATAAGTAAATTAATTAAGGTAAAGAGGTCAGTATTAATATTGACCTCCTCATAATCCTTTACATCTGGTGGCCCTCGTACGTGTTTTCTAAAAGTTTATTGATAAATCTGTGGTCTCTCATGAACTGTAACGTCATGTTTGCATAAGTTGTTTAAACTCTGAGGATAATAATTTTGGCTGGAAGTGTTCAAAGCAGGCAGATTCTGCATGTTTTTATCATTTGAGGCTGAGGGATTGTTATTCGTTTCAACTCTGTTACACGCTGTTGGAAGCATTCAGGTGAGGTTTTGTCAGCCCGTGGTCTGTGGGGGTTCTGGTTCCGGTCCAGTTCACACAGACTCCTGTACGAAGCTTTGTTTGACCGCCGTGTCAAAAGCCTGAAAGCTATAATTAACATCTAAAAGATCGCTGTGCTGGTATTTTACATGTTAGAGCAGGTCAAAGAAGCATATAACTGTTAGAACGGTGTCGGATAGTGGTTCTGAAACCCGAGTTCTGCTCCTTTAAAGTGGACGGAACCGACCTGAACGCGGCTCCGAGGGAGTCCGTGTCGTGTTACAGTTGACGTGCTGGTTACTGAGCGTAGCTTAGTTGTGCCTGTTTTAAATGTGATTGCCATGTTTCAGAATTTTGGGAAGTTAATTTGAAGCATTTGAGTTGTATAAGAGTCTATAAGGTTGTGTTTTGTTGTGCTAAAGTAACGTTACAGGCTACGTGTCCCACACGTTTTGTTTATGAGCTGTGATTGGATGAACGAGAGCTGTGAACTGTCAATCACTCTCGTAGCGAACGCTGATTCGCTGATTTGGGAACGCACGCTGTTGCGAACAACCCACTTTGTCGTCATTTCCGGCACTGCACTGGTCGAAGGTAAGAAACTACATTCACCATGAATGCTTGGAATGAACTACAAACGCTGTGATTGATTGGTTGACGTCACGTATCTGTTTAGCGAGCTCCGCCTCGCCCAACGGAAGCTGGTGACGCGCTGTGTCGATCCGCCTATTTGTGTCGTCATTTCCAGGTGCACTTTGGGTGATAAGCAGTTCACTTTCACAAACAAACGGAGATTTCACTGAAAGTTTATAAACATAAAAAGTCAGCATTTTTATGGTGAAATACCACTTCTAAAATTGTTCTGTACACAAACAATAACTCCTGTTTATTTTAAATAAAATTTTACAGAGGTACAGACAAACATTTTGCTTATTTTAAATACAAAATAATTTAAAATAGCAAACAAAAGTACACTTCTCACTCCAGATACATTCTCTTGGAGCAAAATTAAACAGGATCTGCTAAATTTTAGTGTTAACAGTGCATTTATTTGAGATCTTTAAATAGGTGTTTGAGTGAAAGACGAAAAAAAATTAAGCGTGGTTTAATAGTAATTGTTTTAAAAGATAAGTCTATTAAGTTAATACGGCCACAAAGGCTTTAACTTAGAACATTTTTCATTGAAGGTAAAACCTAAAATAAATAAAAGGTGCTGAATGAATAAAAGGCTTGTTTATAGATTACAAGGATAAAACCAGAAAGCTGTTTTAGCGTAGTAACTCAACGCTAAGAAAACATTTATTTGCATACGCTATAATAAATACCATCTTATTGATTCAAACAAAATCAAAACAGAACAATGGCAGAAAAAGAAGAAGTGGATAAGGATTCTAATCTGAGGGATCTGGTCACAGATTCAGACCCAAAGCCGGGTCCTCCTGAATCAAATCCTGAATCGGACAAAGAGTCTGATGCAGAGTCTAACAAAGAGTCTGATGCAGAGTCTAACAAAGAGTCTGATGCAGAGTCTAACAAAGAGTCTGATGCAGAGTCTGACAAAGAGTCAGATACAGGGCTAGTGGACCCAGATCCTAAGGGTCCGGATCAAAAGCCTGGAAAACATCAGCCTGACTGTATTGATGTGGTTTTAGGGTAGCTTGTTAAAATATTCACAGATTATGGTAAAAAGGTGCCTGAAATGACTCCACTGACATTAAACGCTGAACTGTCAACAATGGCAAAAAATGGTTTAAAGGGAGCCCCGCCCCTGAAGCACCTCAGATTGTAAAATCTGAGACAAGCAACGAACCACAAAAGGTAGGTGTTCACTCTCTAAGAGACCCACAACGGTTCAGATCGAACCAGGTGGGTGAAAACCAAGGTCCATCGGTGGGTGGACTTCAAAAGAAATTGAAGTATGAGGACCTATACTCATGTAACTATGCGTGGTCCCAACAGAAACCCCCGAGCCTTGGAACTGCACCTCCCGCGCCTCGAACAGAACAGTTCAAGACAGGCAAAGAGTCACGAATGTCCCGGAATAATGGCCCAACACCTCTATGCTCGGAAGAGACAGAGGAAGTAAGTAGTTTGTCAGTAGATTTGAATGTTACTGTGCTTGACCAACCTGATACAATGAGTGGCGTTATCATTGATAATGACACTATCAACATTGACCAACCTGGAGCGATGTGTAGCACTGTCTTTCACAAAGACTCAGAGCACACAAATAACTCAGCGCACACTACTACCAACATTGCCATGGATGTTGACAGCAAACCAATTGCTGACACACAACAACATCCTGAAGGTCATGAGGCTGACAGTAAACAAGATTACACAGACAGAGGTACACGTGAACAGAAACGTGGGCCAAGACCTGTGAGGTTTCTGTGTAACTTTATACAAAGGGGGGTGGCTAAGAAAGCTTACCTGCCTATCACACTGGAAGGTGTCCTTGAGCGTGAAGCCCTCCTGGATGGCAGTTCTGATATAACTATTATGTCGGCCAAGCTGTTCGAGGAGCTGAGGACCGCCGCTAACGGTGTTGACAGGCAAATACCCTTTGAGAAATGTGCTATTGAGCTACAGGGTCTCGCAGAGACGAGAACAACCCTAACAGCTATAGCTATGGTTCACATGCAGATTGGCGAAATGACACTACGCCACCCGGTGTACGTGTCTAAACTTGACTCATTCCCATTTCTGGTTGGCCAAGATTTTATAAACCGCTTCGGCGCGATTATAGATTATGGTCAACAGAAAATGTGGAGCACAGTGAGAAAACCCCTGCCAATAAAAGTGCTTCCTAGTTGCGATACAGACTGCCTAACCGCAGGTACCGCAGAGGACACAAGGGACTGCTCATCCGAGGACGAGAGCCCGGTAAGTGAACCTTCAACTACAGGTGAGACAGAAGAGACCCAAAAGTTGGACCAAACTCTGGCCCAACAAGAGAACCTCCTCTGTGAGCTGACACATTCAGCACTCCCTGACCACTGCCTACCACAGGTAGTGAAAGGTGTTGAGATCCAAGGATCCCACACCGAAGACGCTGTACTGTCCTCTGAGACAGGTAATTCGGCAATCAACCAAGCTTTCAATGAAACCTTGGTTCAAGGGCATCTGAGTCCAGAAAATGACAGTCATCCAAACGCTGACAGTCACTTGGACATCATTGTTGCAGATTACGAGGACCCCTCATCAGACATGAAGGGGGCAAACTCACATTACCTACCACAGGTAGAGAAAGGTGTGGAGATCCAAGGACCCCACACCGAGGTTGCTGTACTGTCCCCTGGGACAGGTAAATCGGCTATCAGCCAAGCTTTCGATGAAACCTTGGTTCAGGGACATTTGTGTCTAGAACTAGTCAGAAATGACATAGTTTTTACAGACTCAAAGAGCCCCTCTTCAGTCAAGACGTGGGATGACATACACAACGACAGTGACCCGTCGCAGTCTGTACAATCAGACACACCTGCGACTGCGCCGACGGTTGTGACACACCTGAATTACACGGAAAGAGGTAAACGTAAGAAGATACGTTGGCCAAAACCTAAACGATTCCTGTGTACCGTCTTCTCTCAGCTGCGCGAACAGCTTAAACTAAACGGTGGCATCCTAACTTGTGCCCATGGACGGACGTCCTCACCTGTGTTCGTGGTCCCCCATGACCAAAGGGGGGTGATGTTAGGCCATGCCAAAGACAAAGATTTGAATGTACACCTCAGAAACACTTTTGCTTTCGCCCAGAAAAACCTGGAAAGATCCGCTGAAGGACGTAAGGCGTACTATGACCAAAAGGCCTCTCACAATGAACTCCAAGTGGGAGACAGAGTCTGGTACTATACGTTCGCCCCAGCAACCGGGAAAGGAGGGTCCGAGACCGGAACTCTCGCCCGCAAACTAATGCCCAGGTGGACTGGACCTCATCTGATAACAGACAAAGTGTCCTCAGTCGTCTACGAAATCAAAATCAGCAAAGGCCGCAAAGAGCCAATTGCTAAATGGGTACATCGAAATCAGATCAAACCTTACAAGGCGTTCAATGACTCCACAAAAGACAAAGATCTCACAAACACACCGACTTCATGGGATAATAAGGTCGTCCAAACACAAGTTAGTAAATAAACTAATCAGGTTTAAACTACCATATTTTCCACCCTATAAGTCGCATTGTCCAATTTGAACTTAGAAACGCTAAGCCTAAAACCCACAACAAAAAACTAACCTTAACAACCGTTTAAATCCACGAGATTTAATTAGACCCCGGTACCGTGAAGCAAATCCTATTCGAAGGAACTAAAATCGTCGAAGTAGAACAAATAAACCAGGTTCTAAAGACCCTCAAATCTGAAACCAGAACTCCGTTTCCACCCATCACTTACTCATGGTCCAGCGCTGACACGCTAATCATAGTCGTGATAATCATACTTTCCCTGGTAGTAAGCGGTTTAGCCGGTATAGTTGTGATCCTATTCCGCCGCGTCCAATCGCTTCAAGACCAACTAGACGATTATAAAAAGGTTCGCACACCACAAGCGAAATTCTTGAAAAGGAAACCCAGAAAGGGTAGCATGTTGGAATCTGACGACAAGAGTGTGTCGAAGCAGTGAAACGTTGTTTCCTTGTTGTTTAGTCATTATTGTTGTCATAAGTTGAGATATTGTTTGGTTCTGAACACTCCCAGCCAAAAAGGTTTTGTATTAACATTGGTTAATGAATGATATGGGTTTAACTATGCCAACATGCAGTTCGTTTTGTTAAATCTCAATCGTCGAAGAGTCAATGTAGTTTAAAGCTACTCAAGGTACCATAAACTACACTGGTCTCACAATTTCTAAATTGAACCGATTCGATCGTTTCTATTCTAGATTGTCTATTCATTTTGATGAGTCTCGCCATAGACTTCAAAATTTATTAGGAATACCAAATCCTACGTCGATCGTCTAAAAGACAACAGACATTTAGATCAAACTATATTTCATTTTTATTTTAGTTTAACCTAAACTAAGTAATGAATGGAGGAATAGTTTGGAATTAGAGGCCTTCGTTACAGAAGCCCTCCAAAATTTCATAGGTACGATCCCTATATCTAATTTTACAGAATTGATCCACCCCTTAATTGGTAATTGTAGCTGATCTAAACCATGATAGCTTACATACCAGGTGCATATAGGTAGGGCCTAATGTAAAATCCCAATCATAAGCCCACCTAAAAAACCACATAATTGCATGACACATAGAACCAGAGTGGCACTGACTGGAAACCAACCAGCCAACAACCTTCGATGTGGGGACCTGCAGCTCCAACGCTTGGTCTTCAACCTTCATCCAAGGGTCGCCTCCTCTGCGTCAATCGAGGGATCCCCTCTACATGCTGATTATGAAAACAATTGTTGCTGATCAATCAACAAAACTAATCGTTGTGGAATTACTGCTGTGGAATTACCGCTGTGGATTATAAGACTTTGTTTTCCAAAGGATCACAGACTTTGTTTTCCAAGAGTTAACAGACTCAGTTTTCCAAGGGAGTAAAAGCTTTTCGCAATGGGATTACCTCCGAACAGTATGGAAGTTCCAAAAACTTTATGGGATTATAATTTTGATTTTTCTTTTCCACTTGCTGGATTACTTCAAGATCAAAGACAGTTCAAGGTTTCCTTTCGTGTTGGACCCCATCCCCAAGGACTGGCGATGGCTTCCAAAAGGGGGGAGATGTAGTGGACCTACCCAGGGTCAAACTAAGGTTTTTGAACTGTCCAGTGATGACCTTTACTGACCTCTCAGTAAAGCAAGACATTTACCACAAAATCATTCCATTAGCTGTAATCTGAGAACATAGTCACCAAAAGAGACTATTTCTATCTTTGATTTTAGGCTGATGTGATCAAAAGAATAACTTTTGTCATTTTCATGATGTGTGCTTTTAAGCTGTGTTATTCTGTAAGAGTTAAACGGTGTTCACTGCTGTGTTAAAGTTGAAGTCTCGGGTCAGAGAGACCAGACGGTTTTGTTTAGAAAGTCAGAAGACAGTAATCCGTTGTTTCTCATGAAAAGGGCTCCAGCCTGCTCTGTCTTTTCCTAAACAATTTCCCTCTGCTCGGGCTGTAACCTTGGGTCGTGATAACGGCAAGTGAATTGCTCGACTGGTCCACGGACCAATGAAAAAGAGACAAGCCTCACTCCTCTCTTTGATCCTTCTTTAAGTTCTAAGTTTTGAAAAAACGCTTCAGAGTTTCTGGGAACTTCAAAGAGATGTGAACCTTTCCCAAAGAGCTGGGGTACGTTTGGTCAAGAGCTAACGACCTTCGTCTTCAGCTAAGGACTGATAACCTTTGACCGGTCTTCATGTGCATGCGCTGCTAAAACCTTCATCTGTTTAAAATGTAATAAGATTAACACTTAAAAAATATATTTGTTTGCTGAAAATTATAGCAAAGATGTGTCTGAACTGAACTTTTTTTAAATAAATGAATATGTTCAAATCCGCTGGATTTAAATAATTTCACTTGTCGGGTATTCCAAACGTGTGCGCGCATGCTGCAACAACCTTCATCTCTTTAAAATGTAACAAGATTAACACCAAAATATATATTATTTATTTTTATTCAAACTTGTTGAATTCTTCATCCTCTGTGTCGCTGGTGAAGAGTTCTGACAACTCCTGAGCAGGTAACAGGTGCAGCGCTCAGAGCAGCTGTGTCCTCCTCCTGCACGTCAGCTCCACATCCTGCCTTCCTGAACCCAGACAGATGGATTCTTTACTGACTGAGGTCCAAGCTTTATCCATCCGTCCGTCCGTCTGTCCGTCCGTCCATCCATCCATCCGAGGACCTGCTGCACGTCACGTGCATCTGTCCTGTAGCTGTTGCTCTCTGTCCATCATGGAGCAGAGCTGCTTTGAAGCTTGGTCAAGCCTTCCATGCAGGAATGGAGTTAAACACTATAATTTTATCTTTAAACTGCAGCATGATGTGCGCGCACACGCTGTCCATCCAGCAGGACTTTTTTTTTGCTCTAAAATATCCGTACACAGGTACACTGGTCGTCAAAAGCCTACAGGGTCCTTTAGCGCCCGTAGTGGCCGAAAGTGGTACTGCTCCATTTTTTTCCCCATCAGAATGAATGGAAACAATCATATATCAGCCAAAAATTTTGTCTAAAAATGTGGGGGAAGTAGTTACTGATGGTTGAATTGATTCAGATGGAGCACTACTGAAGGCCTAGGTGTGAAATGCACAGCCCACCACTGTTGAAAGTACAATACTTGTTGCTACTTTCATCAAGTTTCAGCTGCCAAAAACCTTGAGAAGCATCCAATTTTGTGAAATATCTGGCACCCATCATTTCACTAGTAATTTCTTCACGTTTAGGTATCTGGTAATGCTCACGTTTAATGTTTTCATTCAAATCCTTTGGATCCATGCACAATCTCAGTTCTCCATTCTTTTTCTTCACACACACCATCGAGCTAACCCAATCTGTTGGTTCTTCAATTTTTTTAATCACTCCCAACATGGTCATGCGTTCAAGCTCTTTCTTCACTTCATCTCTTAATGGTGTAGAAATTCTTCGAGCTGGATGTATTACTGGTTTTGCATGTTCTTTTAACTGGATATTATATGTAAACGGTAGCACACCAAATCCTTTAAACACATCTGCATAGTTTTGCACTATAGAGTCAACAGAGTCATTTGGTGTACTTACAATCGTATCAATGCAATTCACTCTTTTCACCAACTGCAAATCTTCACAGGCTTTGTCACCTAACAGAGAATCCAAACCATCACTAACTACAGAGAATAATAGATTACAGTATGTATTTTTCCTTTGACGGTCACTTTCAGTCTACACGTTCCCAAACATCTTATACTTTGTCCATTATAATCTCTGAGAGTGATTATTTTATTCTCTACTTTTGGCTTGACTTTCATTGTTTTAATGTCAGACATACTGATCAGGTTCGTATTAGCACCAGTGTCCAATTTCATGGGAATAATAGTGCCATTAATTTGCAACGGTGCTATCCATTTATCTTCTCGGATAACATTGTTTCTTGTGGTTTATCGTCACAGTTTACCAGTCCAACAAAAAATGTGTCACTCAGATCAGTATCTTCAACCAAATTAACAGACCTTCCTTTACTTTTTGAAAAGCACTGCTTGGCAAAATGTTTTTTTTTCCCCAACACGGAGAACATTGCTTTCCATACGCAGGACATTGTTTCAGCTTATGTCGAGAACCACATCTCTTACATTTGAACATCTCATCATCCATGCATTGCACAGGTCGTTGTCCTCTGCTGGAAATTGTACTACAGTTTCACTGATGCTGGCTGGGTTGTCGTCTGTGTTGTTAAAAGTCCTCAGGTGCATCCGGGAGAGTTCACTAGCTTGGCAAATCTTTATAGATCCTTCCAAGGTAAGCTCCATTTCTCTCAACAGCCTTTCTTGGATCTGCTCATCTGCCACGCCGAACACTATCTGATCACGAATCATGGAGTCTTTCAGTGTGCCAAAGTTACATGTCTGAGCCTTCAACTTCAGATTAGTCAAAAAACTATCAAACGTTTCATGTTGATGCTGCACACGAGATCGGAACACATATCTCTCGTATGTTTCATTTTTCTTTGGTGAACAGTGTCTATCAAAATAATCAAGCACATTCTCCAACTTGTCTTTGTCGTCTTCGTTATCAAAAACAAATGTGTTGTACACTTCAATGGCTTGTGAACCTGCTATTGTCAGCAGTAGTGCTACCTTTCTGCTGTCTGGCTCCTCATCCAGTCCCATGGCCTTCACATACAGCAGAAACTGTTGCTTGAAGTTCCTCCAACTGCTGTCAACATTGCCGCTCAGCTTCAAATTCTCCGGTGGCTTCAAAGAATCCATGTTCCTCACTTGTCAGTGATCCAAACTGGTTACTTTACTCCTGACACCATGTTGTGTTCCGTATTAATACCACAAAGAAAGTCCAGCATGTTGTTGAAACATTTTATTCTGCCGTGTGACACCTGTCAACAATAAAGTCTTCTTCACTTATATACCTTTTTACTCCACCATGTGAACAAGATCTAAAAAAGCTAAGTCTGGTCCTCTGGACATTCAAAAAACAAAACAAAAAGTAGAAACGTTTCGTCTTTCGTCCGAAAGACTTCCTCAGTCTGAGAAGCTGTGTTCAGCTCAGTCTTATAAATAGCACCCTCTCACAGTGGATCAACCAGTTGGCTGATGACAGCCGAAACCAGCTGCTCACATGATCAAGGAGGACCATCAGCCTAACGATGGATCGTTAGCACCCTGATGGTTGTTTGCTATTCACAGAGGGCTGAGTGATACTAGCAATAACAGCATTGTAAGAGGGGGACAGTTGAACCCGGAGGCCTCCACCTCTGTTTAATGATGGACGGTTTCTTTTCACAAAGATGGCCTCCTTTACTCCTCTCTCAAACCATCGTTCCTCTCTATCAAGGATGTGAACATCTTCATCCCTGAAAGAGTGACCTCTGACCTGGAGATGAGTGTAGACCACAGAGTCCTGACCTGATGATGTTGATCTTCTGTGCTGGTCCATCCTTTTGGCCAGTGGCTGTTTAGTTTCCCCGATATAAGACTGATCACCCTCCTGACACTGAACAGCATACACAATATTACTCTGTTTGTGCCGGGGGACCAGACTTAGCTTTTTTAGATTTTTCTACCTGGATTATTGAGCATGCATCAGGATATTTCATTTC
>JBBPBX010018672.1:0-11512 GCA_038048925.1 Garcialebias charrua | reverse complement strand
TATATATTATTTTTACTAATTGGCATTTTAGCCTGTACATGTTTTGCACAGAGCCCTAAGGTAACATTTGTGAGGAATTGGGGCTATACATATGAACTGAACTGAATTGAGTTATACCGTTTTGACACATTTGCAGTCATATAACCAGTAACTTCTTTGTAAAACTAAATACAGTATAGTGTCAAATGTGAGATCATTTGTCTGGTTCCTTGGATGGATTGGGAACAATGTCTTTTTATAAATAACCTTATCAGAAAATCTATAACAAAGTGGCTGCAAAAAAAAAAGGTGTTGCAGAGCAAAGTAATGACATCAACTTGTTTTTTATTTAGTAGTAACAAACAAGCTACAGTATTTGCTTCAAATGTCCTCAAAATGAGAAAGCAGAATATTGACTGAAATTCCTATACTGTAGAGTAGTATAAGAGACTATAAGCTCACACAGAATTAAAATGTTTGTAATGTGACATGGATGGTTGTTTACATGAAGTTGTATTTTACTATTTCAAGATAAGGTGAGGACATAGCTCTTATCATGACCTGATAAATTAAAAATATTTACTTCTCACAATGACTATAGTTGCCAGCAGTAAAAATAAAACTCAGTTAAACAAATGAATGCAGATTGCAAATACTAGTTACCGGTACTAGAAAGAAATAGAAAGTTGTAGTTCGCCCACATATAGTGGTGTCTCTGAGCAAGTCACCCAATCCCTAATTGCTCCCCAGGTGTTAGCTGCCCACTGCTCCACCTGGGTGTATCTCAGGTGTAATAGATAAATGCAGATAGCTAATTTCTAATGTATGGGAATATTTAATGATGACAACACATAACACTTAGTGCCACAGCACTTCTTTCTACCACATAAATAGGAAAAACATGATTTTACGGCTTCAAATAAAACAAAAAATATTTTCTTCCAATTAAAGGTCTAGCTTTCATTGAAGGAATTCATCTCCATTTCTGCTTTCCATGTCAGAGTTAGACCAAGGTCATCCTATGTTAATTTAAAAACAAAAAACAATGGAGTTATATTTATTTTGGTCAAACCCCAAAAATAATCTAACACAACAATGCAATGTCTTGTGTGCCTTGTTAGTGCTTGATCTATGAGTTGTAAATGACTCTCAGCTACTACCTCACCAAATCTTTCCTCAAAATCTGCAAAAATCTCTGTAGCCATGTTTTGGTGCAAACGGTCATGTAGCTGTGTTGGCCATCTTGAACTGGGTTGACTCCAAAAGTGAATACTGTAATTTGCACATGTATAGCTAGGTAATTACTTTCTGAATGTTTCATTGGAATCAGGTCAGGGGTTCATGAGATATTCTGCTAATGGTACAAATACATGCAGTTGTACGGATGAAACTGGGACCCCGTGCTCTGACTCTGACTCTGATACAGTGGAGCTGTGAATCATAACAGGTGTCGCTCTGGAGGTATTTCGTTTCTGATACTTTGTGATGTAGAGTTTATATGTACAGCACATTTAGGGTTATTGATTAGGATTAGGATAATTTCCACAGTAAAGCAAACTGTACTTATTTTGACAGGACAAATAGATGAGTAGTAATAGTGCAAGCATAATGATGAATCATATTGTTACACAGTCCAGTTTCATTTCACACAAATAAGCAATGCATGACAATTCCTCTTGCACAGCTTGGTGTCACCAGATAATTCTCCATCTGTTCGACTGCAGTGCACCCCTTCTCACCTTTCTCACACATGTCTCCCCCGTAGCTCGGCAGGCAAAGGCAGAGGAAGGAATCAATCTTGTCGACGCAAGTTCCTCCATTTTCACATGGCTCGGACTGGCAGTCGTCAACGTCTGCAGAGAAAGAGGCAGCGAGAGGAGACCAGTTGCAGATCTCATTAGGCTTCAAATTCAAATGATGTATTCATCTCGAGCGGTGCTCACAAAGACAAAAACGGAGGGAAATGTGCAGCAATTCAAAATCTGACACAAAATGAGCCGCGTATTAGTGCTGCTTTAAATACTGAAACGTGCCCGTGATGGCGAGCGCATTATCATAATTCAAACAGGGTGTGAGCAGAATGCAGATGAATAATTCCCTACATTTTCATTGTCTTAGTCTCATCCTCTCGTAAATGAAGCCACGGTAAGTGTTAAAACATTTGTTTAGCGTGTTTACAGAGCCCACATTTTTTTATTCATCGTGTTTGTGATCTGTTTTATATCCCTGTAGATATAGTTTTTATTTACAAACAACAGTCTGAGGACATGAAAAGCTGCTTCAACGTGCCTTTTACTGTAATGCAACTACAGTGCAGCTATAAATTTGTTGTATGAGTCAGCAGAGAGGCTGAGCAGCCGGAGGGTTTGGGTTTGGTTTCACCACCCTCCCCTTCCTCCCTTTCCTCCCCTTTCATTCTGGCAGAAGTCTCTCCTGCTGAGGCGACTTTCAGCAGCAGCATCAACAAATCCAAGCAGCTGCTCCACAATATACAGTACTGTGCTTTATGGCAATAAATCAAACAACCAATAAAGCAATTAAAGGAGAAATGAAATCAAATCTCTAAAAATCTATATAACAAGAATGTCATTTAGTAAACAACACACATAAACATACTTTGTATGCTTTTTTCAAGAAATAGTTTTTTACGTTTTTCCTGCTAAATTCTGAAGTGAATTAATTTCTGGAGGTCAGGAAGGAAATTACGCATATTTGAAGAAAATGACGCATGTTTGTCCTCCGCGCTGCTTTCTAAATAACACTGAAGCTACAAACCCGCCATCCTCCTGTCTGTCATTTAAAATGGAAGCAGAAGACTTTTTTGAATCTGAAGAAATGCAGGAACACCTAATGGATTTACAACCATATCAGTTTGAACCTGAACCGACAGCTGGATCTCAGAATTCTGACGAGCCCAATGACAGAGTTGGCAACGTGGAATGGTAAGAATTGATTCCCCCCATATCACTTTAGTTTGTCAAAAACAGTTTGGTGATTTAGTGCATTAATGGGCATTTCTATCCTGGAAATACGAATAGCCGTGCGTTAGCCGCCGTATGCTAGCGCCGCATGCTAGCGCCGCATGCTAGCGCCGCATGCTAACGTTAGCATGCGGCAGCTAATAGCTTCACATTTTCCGTGTCGAGGCCCAGGGGTTCTGTGTTTATCTGTGACCCATGACATCAAACTGAAGGTTAAGTCTCAAAGTGTTTAGTAGAAAAAATAGCTTAATTAGAATAACCTACAAAAGTATTCAGCTTATTTTAGAACGTAAATAACACTAAGAGCGCACCCGTACACAGCATTTCCGCTGTTCAGCGCGAGCTGACTTTCATTAAAATTTAACTATACAGAAACGCCTAAAAAAATTTGTTAGCTGACTTTTTTTAAGAGTGTGTCTCAGTTTAATTTTTGTTAATAATTGATTACAAATCAGCTTATTTTAGAACATAAATAACACCAAGCGCGCACCCGTACACAGCATTTCCGCTTTTCAGCGCAAGCTGACTTTCATTAAAATTTAACTACAGAAACGCCTAAAAAAAATTGTTAGCTGACTTTTTTTAAGAGTGTGTCTCAGTTTAATTTTTGTTAATAAACTATTACAAATCAGCTTATTTTAGAACGTAAATAACACCAAGCGCTCAACCGTACCCAGCATTTCCGCGTTTCAGCGCGAGCTGACTTTCATTAAAATTTAACTACAGAAACACCTAAAAAAATATTTGTTAGCTGACTTTTTTAGACCAAATGTTAATAAATTATTGTGATTTTATAACTGTACGTATATCATATCTCTGGAACTGCTCATTTTAGGAGGATCTAAGTATCAATTATTTTTATTTTTTTTACAAATCAGCAATGTAAAAAAGGTGTTGAGGTAATTATGACCAAATGTAACTTAATTGTCAGTTTGATGTGATGAAATGTTTTTTGTTTACAATATAAATGAAGCTACACAATACTGTATGAGGGACAACCGTGGCCCGACCTACGTCATACCTGGGAGCGAGAGCAGGCGGGGGGAGGGGTGTCAAAAACACCAGATGAGATTTTTTTCCCTTTGCAAATGCTAAATTTGAGTTAGGATGAAATTTTGGACTTGTGAACATTTCTCAGCAAGCTTATTTTATGCTTTTCATTAGACTACTATTAGCTTAAAAACACTTTTCATTTCTCCTTTAAATGACAAAACAAAAATTTCTCGGTCAAAACCTATAAAATATGACGACGTAGTTTTCCCCACAACGCTGTTTTTTTGGGACCCGAGACAACAAAATAACCCACATGGCTGTAGAAATCTATTAAAACTCACAACGTTTTGAGATAAAACCCTACATGATCAAAATCACTTCAAAGTCTCCACTTCTTAACGGTTTCCTAGTTTAAAGCAGAATCGCTGAGCAACGGAAAAGGTCATCGACCGCGAGGAGCTAAACGTGTCTGACAGATCAAATCAATGACCTTTAGCCTCTTCCAAGACCTCCATATTTCATTGTCAGACAGAGGGAGCTCTGCCAAGAGAAAGATTCAAAATTCATTTAATGGTTAGTCAGAAAAGTAGGCTGCAGAGTGCGAGAGTAACTAAAAAGATCATCTTTGATCCTTTTTGAAGCCCAGTTTTTAACTTTAATCTTTACCGAGGCCTTTAAAAAGTTTATAGACTTTAATCTTTCTGCAAAATGTATCTGATCTGTTTATGAAAATGTAGCTCTTTTAAAGATGAATGAAATAGCGAAAGGGGCGGCACAGTGGCGCAGTTGGTAGAGCTGCCGCCTCTCAGCGAGAAGGCTGCCCAATCTAAAAAAAATCATGACCCAGAAACGGTCATGTTCTCTCCGTGCATGTGTGGGTTGTGTCCGGGTACTCCGGTTTCCTCCCACAGACCTAAAGCATGCATGTTAGGCGGATTGGTGACTCTGGAGACCTGTCCAGGGCGTCCCCCGCCTCTCACACAGTGATAGCTGGACATGGGCACCAGTGATTCCCATGACCGGAAACAGAAGAAGCATGTAAAGATGATGGATAGATGGATGGATGAATGGATGAAATTCAGATGGAAACTGGGATATGTACTTGTGTTATTTTGCAAAATTCTTCTCACTTCTCACAAATTGCCAATTAATAGATTAAAATCAGCTTAAAGCAGAAGTTTGTCTGATTTTAAACTCCCCAGTGAAAGAATAAAGCAGATTATATTGAGATAAGAAGATTTATTTTTCAGCTGCGAGCAGCTTTCTGTATAAAAACTGGAACGTAGGCTGGTTTTATTTGTTTCAAAATGTTTACAACATGAAGTGAAAAAGATGCCTGACCGAAATTAATGCGCTCCAAATTTAATTGACTGTTTTTGTTTGCAGTTGAATGAAGATGTGCTTCCTTTTCAAAGATTATTTTTAACAACCTCAGTCACATTGTTCTCAAGTCTGAGATTCAGAAACTGTTTTGAAGAATCAAAATATTAACACAAATCTGACGACAAAATTTTTTTATTCAGCGAGTTTAGTCGTTTTTATGGTCCTGATTCTGTTTTTATGTCAAAAACAGCTGATTGAAGTTCAGATAAAATAGATGAATCATTTATAAACTTTACATATTTATACTTTTAGACAGTGTTTTGTTTGCTTTAAGATTGTAAAGTGGATTTTACTGAACACGAATACACATAAAGAGAGAAGGGAGAAAATTCAATTTTACAATTACAGCTCACAAATTAAAAATAGTTTCATGTTTTTAAACCTGTTAAAATATATTAAACGAACGCCAAAAGCTATAGGCAGGTAAATAGAAACCAGTTTACTTAAATATCCAAGACAAAAAAATAAACTATTTCTTTAAAGCTATAGACAAAATGTGCATGCTGATTTTTCATTTGAGCATTGTGGTATTTTATTTTTCAGTACATTTGTCCCAGCTGAAAGCCAGAACCATCATCCCTCTCTGACAGTCACAACCTTTAAACTCTTACTCCATCTCCTTTCACTCTGCAAGAGACAGCATGACCTTTGACCTGCCAGTCGGCCATCGTAAAAGCTTATGGTGTGATTTATTTTTTAAATATACCAGTATGTTTTATTTCAGTGTGCATGTGTGTATGACCCACCGATCTCACAGTTCTCTCCAGCATATCCTTGTGGGCAGTAGCAGCTGTAGCCCGCTCCCTGAGGAAGGCACTTCCCTCCGTGCAGACACGGGTTCGTCACGCAGGGCTCCACTTCGGCTAAATGAGACACACAGACGTGAGCGATGGGATTAATTAGGGACGTTTATTTCCTCATCAAATGTAGCCATAGTCAACATATTGATTTCATTCTTCTCTAAAAACCTGAAGATTTGAGCCTAATGTTGCTGGCTTGACTTGGATTTTCAGTTTAACACAAATCAGTGTTTGATTTGAATAACAAAAATAAAGTAAAATAAAATAAATAAAGTCTGCCACACCGACTTTCCATCTGTGCAGGTCAGCCAACCAAAGCGTGCAGTTACAGCACGTGCATATGCATTTCCCCACTCCGACTCTTTTCAACAGCATCCAAAGCCAGAGAACTTCAACCCTCGAATCCACTCGCAGCCTTGGTTGCCATGGTTACCACATGGGAAGCAAAGCATCGCTCACTCCGCCAGGCGTGGTGAGCGGCGTGAGAACTTCAGATGTTAGCCGTCCTCAACAGAAACGAGCAGACCTCCCGCTGAGCGCTTCAGTTTCCACCATTCACCCCCTAAATGTCTGCGTGTGTGTGTGGTCTCCTTCCACAAATGTACATTTACATATCAATTCACCCACCACCACGTGTTCCCTCCCTCCGACCTGCTCATTATTACAACTCGAGGCCTTTGAAAGCCGCTGCTCCTTCAGTCCGTCGGCCGAGGCTCAGCTGCGGGGGTCTTTGTTCTGCCAGCTCAGCCTCTGACACTGAAGGCGCTCGAAGGGTGGTGTGGTGTTTGTTTGTGTTTACATGAGTAAAAATCAATACCGTGGCTCTGTTCAATAACCACATTTCAACGGCAACAACATTCTCCTCAGTGAAGGTTCAGATTACCATATTTTCCGGCATATAAGTCGCAGTTTTTTTCTAATTTGCATGTCTTGCGACTTATACGGCGAAGCGACAAATTTATGGATTTTTTCCCCCATATTTTTAGACAAATTTTTGGCTGCGATATGACCGTTTCCATTCATTCTGACGGAAAAAATAGAGCAGTACCACTTTCGGCCACTAGGGTCTACCGAGCGTTCCCAGCTCACATATATCAGAGGATGAAGAATTCAACGGGTTTTAATAAAAATAAATAAAATAAATAGGTGTTTCTGTCATCATTATGGGCGGGTGCGTGTAGTAATTTTAAAGTTGCTTTATTTCGTCGGCTTCATTTTGCCATGTTTTAACCATCAAAGTGAATTTATTAAGAAAAGTTCAGCTGAGACACACTTTTACTATAATGTCAGCAAACAAATATATATTTTTAGGTGTTTATCTTTTAAAATTTTAAAGAGATGCAGGTCTGTTCACTGCGCATGCACGTTTTGTTGATCCGACTTAGCAAAACTGTTTACATACAGCTGATTTGACCATTACGTGCATTTATTAAGGAAAAGTTCAGCTCAGATACACCTTTACTATAATGTCAGCAAACAAAATATATATTTTTTAGGTGTTTATCTTGTTAAATTTTAAAGAAATGCAGCATTCCCACCCGTGCGTGTGCACGTTTTGCACGTAGCGAAACTAATTTTTAAATCCAGCTGATTTGACAATTACGTTCATTTATTAAGGAAAAGTTCAGCTAAGACACATCTTTGCTATAATTTTCAGCAAACAAATAATTGTTTTTACCGGTAAGTGTTAATCTTGTTAAAGTCCTTCCGTGCACGCTCATGTGGCCATTTCGCAGCCAATCCATTTTTGGCAAAACACCAGCCCACATTTCCGGGTTGTCAGCGGTGACGCGTAATAGATGCGATGTATACGGCGGTGCGACTTTTAAAGCGGCAAGTACGGTAAGCATTAAAATAACAGCAGATTGAAGGTTTTCAGTCAAACGAGAGCAGGAGCGATATCTCCAGTTATTCTGAAATTAAATGCTTCGTCCTACTCGTCTCTTCTCATAGGTTGAATTCGGCTAAAGCCGTGTGTGCATTTCATTTCAGTTCATTTGCACTCCGCACATCAGTCAAGGTCGTGGCACATCTTGACAAACATCAGCTGTTCTGACAAGAAGATTTACTGCAGATTTTACGCGAGCGTGTTAGATAAACCCGGCGTGGTTGGTCGTTCATTAAAGTGAGTGGTGCAGAAAAATCAATACTCTGTGAAAAGAGCTGACAGTGTGGACGATCCTCTGCTCTGCACAACACCAAAACAAACAAACAACAACAATCAGCCGAAAGAAGCAATATACAGTATTATAGATATGTTGCTGAGACAGTGGGATACAGTTCTCCTGGCACAGAAAATAACAGGCATTTTATGAGTGAACTTATGGGGGCTGCGTTAGCTTGGTGATCAGTGCCGCAGTTTTGTAAACCTGATTCGAGCCCAGGTCGCACCAGGAAGGGCATCCGGCGTAAAACAAAGTGCCAAATCTTTCATGCGAGTTGAAGAAGTTGAAACTAAAAGAAGCAGAACGCTAGCTACAAGCTAAAAGCAGTAAAAGGCTTGTTAAAAGTTAAAGTAGAAGATGAAAGTAGCAAAAGGCTAGTTACAAGCCAAAAGCTAGTTGTGCTAAAAGCAGAAAAACACGAACTAAAAGTAACAAAACGGTAGTGAATGTTGTGCTAACAGTTGTGAAATGCTAGCTAAAAGTAGCAGAAAGACAAAAAATAGAGTGTTTTTTAAGGAAATAACATTTTTGAATAAACTGAAGAGATCTCAGTGTATTTCTTTGGGGAAAGTTTGCAAATAAAGTTACATATTTTGAATGGGGGAGTGGTGGAGCAGAGGACTGAGAAGGCAGGCCTGTGATCGAGAGTTCGCAGGATCGAGTCCCAGGACCAAGAACAAAAGTTTGGGTGGTAAAGGTAAAGGTGAAGCATACACACCTTACTTCACCATCATTTCCCCACTCTATGCCCTTGAGCAAAGCTCTTAAACACATCTGCTTCCCTGAGCCCTGGTCATCGAGCTACCACGGCTGTCTGTGTGGAGCGAAGGGCCATGGTAGCTCAGTGATCGGTGGTTGAGTCAGGAAGTGTGAAAACAATTGATAAAAGATTTGAAACCGAGACATGAAACTGCAGCTGTCAGTTGTAATGTGAAGAACGTCCATGTTGATGATCACCAGCCGATCAAAACCATTTTATAATCAGGTCGACTTCACAAGAGCCACTCAAGATTTATTTACTGGAAACAGTTCTATTTAAAACAAGATTAATGTGCAGCTATAGTCTGACGACATTTCAGATCCCATCACAACTTACTGTGTATGTTATGTGTCGAGAGAAAGACACAGCACTTTGGTTGGCCTTGTCGCTGTTTGAAGAGCTCTATAAATAAAATGGTATGGTACCATCCATCCATCCATCCATCCATCCATCCATCCATCCATCCATTAGCTTTATCCACTTCTTTTTTTCTTGTCACTGCTGTCCATATCCAAATATCGGCCGTGGCGTAGTGGTAATGGCAGTCGTCCCCCGATCGGAAGGTTGGCGGTTCGAATCCCGGTTCCCACACCATGTGTCGTTGTGTCCTTGGGCAAGACACTTAACCCCGAGTTGCTCCCGGTAGGACTGGAAAGCACCTTGCATGGTAGTCTGCCGCTACCGGTGTATGAATGTGTGTAGCATTCAATGTGTGTAGCGCTTTGAGATTTTCACTAATGAAAAGCGCGTTATAAATTGAATTCATTATTATTATTATTATTATTATTATTATTATTATTATTATTATTATTATTATTATTATTATTATTATTATTATTATTATTATTATTATTATTATTATATCCAGCTATCACTGAGGGGGACACCCTGCACAGGTCTCCAGTCCATCACAGGGACACATGAGGGACAGATGACAGGAATAGACATTATTATTATATTATTATTATAGAGACAAACAAGACAACCATTCACACTCTCACCTAGAGACAATTTAGAGTCACCAATCAGCCCAACATGCATGTTTTTGGTCTGTGGGAGGAAACCGGAGTACCTGGAGAAAACCCACACATGCACGGAGAGAACATGCAAAACTCCACCCTGAAAGATCCCTAAGTCAGGAGAGGCAGCCGGTCTCCAGATAGGCACAATCTAGGGAACAAAGAGTTTGGCATTTCTGTGTTGCTGGGATGTCAAGCTGGAGCATAGACAAAGTTTTAACAAAGAAGTCACCTGGGTGGATTTAGGACGGCTGTTTAAAAATAGAAACAGAGCGGTGAACATGCCAAGTCAGGATTCACACAAGTTCTTGATGTCTGTCAAAAGGAACTGATTGCAGTATAAAGTTGTGGAAAAAATCTCTGACTGGGAAGAGCTGACAGTGAAAAGAAACATGAGAATCCACGGCTGCTGAAGGAACATCCTGCAACCCAGCCTTCGGCTTCTCGCCTTCTTTTCATTCTCATTGATTGAGCTGAAGGATGGAGTGCTCTCTGATCCAGTCAGGTGAGGAAATATTAACCACCTTCATGAACCTCCAGCAGAAAGAGGCTGAACTGGATTTGGACTTTTGTATGTGAAATAGAAATAAAAGCAGAAAATCTGTTAATCTGGTCCAATTCAGCTCAGCTGGTTGTGGAGCAAAAATATCATTGTGGGTTTGTGTTAGCCCCTCTGCCCGCACGGCTCCAGGGTCTCGCAGTCAATCAATCAACCCTCGTGCTCGGCAGCAACGTCCCAGATGGTCGCCCTTGGCTCCTCGTCGATACAGTTTACAGCTGTTCTCCGGTTGCTGCATACTTCCCCCCTCTCTGTCACAAACATGAGCTGCTTTCAGAGGCAACAAAAAACAGACCAGCACGGAAACGTACGATAAGCACAATACCCATGGGGCTTTTAGACACTCGGTGAAAGGATGTGTCCTGCTCTCATTATCAAGCACGGAACGAGTACTGTAGTAAAGCAGGTGGCCAGCTCGGCTCTTTGCTGAGACGTAGGGTGCTGCAGATTTAATCATCAGACTGTGGACGGTGGTGGGGATGGGGTGTTGGCTCACTGTGTGAATAAAAACTATGTACCTGAGTGGGAAAAAAAAATACTGAATTGTTTGAATAAATCATCCAAGGGCAAGGTTAAAGAAAATGAGAAAGCTGTCTTAAAGGATAATTCCTTCTTTTTCATCATTTTGCAGCACAGCATCATGGCAAACACTGATAAGGACCGAAACAACTGTCTTTTTTAAAAATTTATTGAAGCAGATAAACGCAAACCATGCATCTTCTTCTTCCACGACCTGACTCTAAAAAGCAACGCTTGTCAGTGGAAGTTATTTTTCATGCACTGAACAAATTTTATGGTTTTTGCAGATTGGGTGCAAGCTAAATTACTCAATTTACCACATGAAGATTGTGAAAAAGATCTCTTTGTTTGTTT
>JBBPBX010018671.1:14565-45323 GCA_038048925.1 Garcialebias charrua | reverse complement strand
GGCGTTTGTGTGTTGATTACAGACCACTGAACGGGGTGACTGAGAAAGACTCATATCCACTGCCTAGGGTCGATGAGTCACTAGACCTGGTGTCCGGCTCCAACTGGTTCTCGTCTCTGGACCTTCGGAGCGGTTATTACCAGGTCCCCCTAGCAACAAGTGCCAGACCTAAGACTGCTTTTTGTACGGGGCGGGGACTCTGGCAGTTTAAGGTGCTCCCGTTTGGACTGTGCAATGCACCTGCCACCTTTTCCAGGCTGATGGACCAGACGCTGGCTGACATTCCTCGCCAGGAGTGTCTGGTGTATCTGGATGATATACTGGTCCATGGCGCCTCTTTTGCAATGGCTCTGGACTCACTCTGTAGAGTGCTGGAGAGAATTAGAGCTGCGGGCCTGAGACTCCACCCAGATAAGTGTCACTTTATGCAACAAGAGGTGTCGTTTCTGGGCCACCGAGTCGGCAGAGAGGGGATCGGCACAATGGAGGACAAAGTAAAGATGGTGGCAGAGTGGCCAACCCCCACGACTCAGAGAGATCTTAAAAGCTTCCTGGGACTGGCTTCTTATTACAGGAGGTTTGTGCGGGGGTTCGCAAGTATAGCAGCCCCCCTTTTCCAACTACTCCAGAAGAACAGAGACTATGTGTGGACTGAACAGTGCCAGGGAGCGTTTGACCGCCTGAGGCAAGCTCTGACTGAGTCCCCAGTCCTCGCTCCTGCAGACCCTTCCCTCCCCTTCATCCTCGACACGGATGCAAGTGGCGTGGGGGTTGGGGGGGTCCTGTCCCAGCTGGGGAAGGAGGGGGAGAGAGTGGTGGGTTATTTCAGCAGGGCCTTTAACAAAGCTGAGAGGCGCTACTGTGTGACAAGGCGAGAGCTGCTGGCGGTGGTACTTTCTCTACGCCATTTTAAGTACTACCTGTGTGGCTTATCATTCACGATCAGGACTGATCACTCTGCCCTCCAGTGGCTGATGTCTTTTAAAGAACCTGAGGGTCAGGTGGCCCGGTGGCTGGAGGAGCTGCAATCCTACAACTTCTCTGTCATTCATCGGGCCGGAGCCAAGCACGCCAATGCCGATGCCCTCTCCCGCCGGCCTTGCGCTGCAGAGGGGTGCAGTTACTGTGACCGGAGGGAGAGGTTGGAGGAGGAACAGCTGCATCGGAACCATCGAGGATCAGGTCAGAGTGACTTGGCGATCTGCAGAGAGCTGCAGGTGGTTGGCACGGACAGCTGGAGGCACCATCAGGAACAAGACCCTGACATCCAACCTGTGTTGCAGTGGGTGGAGAGGCAACTGAAGCCGCCGTGGGAGGAGGTTGCTGGACTCTCGCTGGCAACTAAAGGGTTGTGGTCCAAGTTTGAGGCTCTGCGACTGGAAGATGGAGTACTGCAGAGGTCATGGAAGAACCCTTCCACAGGTGAGGAGCGGTGGCAAATTGTAGTCCCAAAAGGCCTGAAAGACGTAGTCCTGCAGGGCGTGCATGGAGCGTCTGGGTCTGGACATTTTGGTGTCACAAAAACTCTCCGTCGCCTCCGACAGGGGTTTTATTGGGGCCAGTGTAGGAGGGATGTGGAGGATTTCTGCCGCTGCTGTGACCTCTGCACGGCACGGAAGGGGCCGACGGGTCAGTCTCACGCTCGCCTACAACAGTTTGTTGTAGGAGCCCCGATGGAACGAGTGGCCGTGGACATAATGGGCCCCCTACCACGCTCAGACAGGGGAAACTGTTATGTCCTGTCGGCTATAGACTATTTTACAAAATGGCCGGAGGCGTACGCCATCCCTGATCAGGAAGCAGAGACTGTGGCAGATGCTTTGGTTGGGGGCCTGATTAGCAGGTTTGGGGTACCAGACAGTATTCATAGTGACCAGGGGAGAAATTTTGAGTCACGGGTGTTTTCTACCATGTGCAGCCGCCTTGGCATCCACAAAACAAGAACGACACCATTACATCCCCAGAGCGACGGCCTAGTGGAAAGGCTCCACCGCACTCTGGGACAGCAGTTGGCCATCCTCACAGCAGAGCATCAGCGGGACTGGGACGAGCACCTGCCACTGGTGCTAATGGCATGCCGCTCAGCTGTACAGGACTCCACGGCATGCACCCCATCGCTCCTCATGTTGGGGAGGGAGCTGCGCACACCAGCCGAACTGTCCTTCGGGCGCCCGCCGGATGCACCGGATGTTCCAGCGGGTCCCGAGTATGCCCGGAAACTTCAGGACAGGTTAGAGACGGCCCATGCGTTTGCCCGGAGGCAACAGGAGCAAGCAGGCATGCGCCAGAAACGGAACTATGATGTAAGGGCTAAGGGCCGACACTTCACTCCAGGGGAGCTGGTCTGGGTGTACAACCCTCGTAGGAAGAAGGGACGGTGCCCGAAGCTGGACAGTCAGTGGGTGGGTCCCTGCAGAGTGTTGGAGCGCCTGGGGGAGGTGGTCTACAGAGTTCAGATGCCCCAAAACAGGAGAAGAGTAGCTCTGCACAGGGACAGGTTGGCCCCCTATCAAGGCAGGTCTGCACCTCAGTCCCCAGAAGGCCAATGGTCAGGGTCTCTGGTGCGTCCGCCAACCTCCCCAGAAGCCTTATCACCGACATCGAATGATGCCCCGGCCCCAGAGCCTGTAGCGCCGCTGGGAGCTCGCCCGCAGCGGACGAGGAGGGCTCCAAGACGGTTTGATGACTTTGTTTGTCCCCTCGTGGGCGAGGGACTCAGTAGTGGGGGGGTAGTGTAACGACCCTGTGTTTGGTTCTGCTTTGGGTCCAAGTATTTCTGTGTATTTGTTCAGTTGTACTGTACTGTGTTCTGTTGAGCTGTTGTGATTCTGTTGTCCCCCGCCCTCATGTGTTGGATTGGTCGTGGGGGCAGGAGAGGGGTAGGAGCAGGGAGGAGGGACCGGAAAAAGAGAGACGAAGAAGAAGAGCCCGGTGTGTGTGTTGTTGTTAGCAGGCAGCTAGCAGTGTGTTCGCTCGCGTGTGTACCGCGTTTTCTGTTAAGGCGTGAGCTGTAGCCTCGGTAATAGCAGCTCGTCCCTGTTTCTGAATAAACCCCGTTTGGCTGGACTCCGTCTGCTGTGTTGGCGTCATTACAATATATATATATATATAAAATCATTCAACTATGTTCTTTTTTGCAAAAAAAAGATAAATTAATGAAAATTCCTTTCAAACTGAATTTTAAAAATAAAAACCGCTTTTCTCTCTGAAAAATCCGACTACAGGCGAATGCAACATTTGTGACATAGGAGAAAGAACGTCTTTAGAATGCCCCATATAAATATTCATGGCGAACAAGAAATAAAACAACAAAATTTTCAATCTAAGTGAAGATTTGAGCTATTTGTCTTTAGTTTTGGAAGCAGGAAGTTAGATGAGCAGAAACAGCAGGTTCTAATTTAGGTCTGCACCCGTATTTATTTGACTCTTACCTGTTCAGGAAACTGGGAGCTCAGTCCGAGGGGGGGCAGCTTTATTTATTCCATTTTTGACGAAGGTCTTACATCTTTTGGGAAAGTGAAAAGGCTCACTTGTTCACTGATGATATTAGAACACCCAAAGGCGACACACCGAACCGGCATTTTTTAAGTTTTACAAAAAAAGGCGCAATCTTTCAGAGAATGCGTTATGCGTTAATGGCAGACACAGTCTGACGGTCCTGCTTCCTACGTCACAAATGTTGCATTCGCTTGTAGTCGGATTTTTCAGAGAGAAAAGTGGTTTTTAATTTCAGACTCAGTTTGGAAGGAATTTTCATTATTTGATCATTTTGTTTGCAAAAACGAACATAGTTGAATGAAAATATATATATATATCTTCTATAATTTCATGCAAATTTGTAAGATGATGTCAGTGGACCTTTAAATTTTCTGTTTAATTAAAAACCCCAAAACCACTAAGATGTTTTTGTTTTGCCAAATTTTGGAGCTATAAAGGCCCATTACTAGTCTGCTAACAACATTTCAAGTTTACAACTACCGGTAGACGCCGATGTATTTGTGACATTTTATTCCGATTTTAAAAGTGTGTGTGTGCGTTTCCATACTGTTAAGTGTCTGTGCATGCCGATGTGTGTGTTCTGCAGCTGCAGCGGTGCAGGTCAGGACGGGGTAAATGCTCCAAAGAGAGCAAATGAAGACAAATGAACGGGGATGAGCTAAAGACTCTTCCAGTCAGCTTCATATTACTTATCACCCAAACCTCCCACCGCTCCACACTCCTGACCATTCTCCTGCATTTTTTTATTTATTTATTTTTTCCAATTTCCCCCATTTGGTCCTTGAGAAAAAAAAAAAATTACAAAGCCACACAGAAGAACTCCCAGCACGGTAATGAAAAGCACAAAAGCATGGCACTTTTTGTGCTACTTTCGCGTCACCGGCAATTAATTCCACAGCAGAGCCTGTGGTGCTATAATACTAATGCTAAAGCCAGCAGTGCATGAACACTGACTATAAATTTAAATCAACGTCAGCCACTTTCTCACTTTCTGTCCCCTTTATTTTACTTTTCACTCCCAGTGTGTGTGTGTTGTGCGTGTATGCTCCTGGCCCTTGAGGCAGCTCAGAGAAAAGTTCCAGTTGATGGTCGGGCGTCCGACACCACACTTAGATTTTCTTTTGAAAATAACAAAATCCAATGCTACATTCACCTTTCAGGGTATTAACAGACAGGGGATGTGATGAAGGTGTTTGCCTTCATTGTTCCAGACGGCGCTGCCAATGAAGTGGAGAATTGTGAAAGTGATGGCTTTCTAATAGTCTCTTCTTGCTTCTTCGGTGATTCTCCAGACTTTTGCACAAGCAGCATGTAAACCAAGAAAGAGGCAGAGGGAGCAGATGTGGTCACTTTTTGTAATGATGTTGTCACACCCTCCCCGTTCCACCCAACCTTTGCTAAATTTCCCCTCTGATTGGCTGCGAGGGACGCCAATGAAAAAGAGAGCGAGGCGCGAAAGGAATGAAGTGATTTGGGGCCGTATTGATCGACAGGTCAGAGCTATTGATCAAAGAGGAGGAGAAGAGCGATAGCCAGGAGGGAACGATGCTGTCATTGTTTGGGGGGGGAGAGAACAAGGAATGAATACCTCAGAAGATTTTGGGAGGGTTTGTGAAGAGATGCAAACTAGGACAGTGTTTCATCATCGTCTCTTCTCATAATGGGAAGAATCCAATATTTCCCACAGCAGCTTTTCAGCAGGGAACATTATTATTAATCTAAAGTTTAGATGTGAAGATAAAATCCTTTACCCCCCAGATTTCAAATTTGCCTCTGAAAGAAGGCGAGAAGTTGGATCTCCCGTTCCGTTTTTTACTTCTTACATGCGTTGGTTCTAACACTAACGAGCTTTTTTCTTTCTATCTGATATACTAGTTTGTTTATTTATTTATTTTATTTATTTTGAACAGACAGAAAAGACAATTAAGAAAGAAAAAAGAAAGAAAATAGGATAACACAACAAAAAAAAAAGTTAATACAAATAATTATGCCCAAGTGACATGCTCATTTTATGTTTTCTGTTCGAAAAGGAGCAGGTAGAAGATACACTATCTTATAATGTCCTGTCCCTTTCATACTCATCAATTTATAATCAATTAACTGTCAAAATCCCAAAACGAGACAACTTGTGTCCACTTTACATGATATTTAAAGATATACAATTATTTAAACACTATTTATATCATCAATAGCATCTATAGACTTTAAAACACACCTCTTATAGAGCATATTTTGCAATAAGTTCCTTTTTAAATAGTTTTTTAAGCTGGTTTCTATTTGTACTTTTTTTAAATTCATCATTCAATCCATTCCATACATTTACTCCACACACCTACAAACAAAAACTCTTCCTGGTTGTTCTAATACTGTACATTGTTTTTTAAAATGTCCTTCACCTCTTAAATTATAACCCCCCTCTCTGTCACAAAACATTTTCTGTATATTGGGTGGAAGTTGATGATTTTTAACCTTAAACATGAATTGTACAGTTTTAAATTTACAAGGTCCCAGAATTTCAGTATATTTGATTTAACAACCATAAAGTTTACTCAAATAGCCGTGCTGAGTTCAGGTACCTGTTGTGTTCAGGGCTGCAGAACAACCAGACCAAAGTAAATCAGTGGCTACAACAACAGAGTTTGAACACAGACACAAAACAAAAAGTGTTTCTGTGAAAAGAGCTATAGTTTCCATCTACAGATGAGGAATTAAGCACTATTAAGCTCAATTAGCACTTTGAGATTTTTATTTAGCACTTTGAGATTTTTATTAATGAAAAGTGCGGTATAAATTGAATTCATTATTATTATTATTATTATTATTATATTATTATTATTATTATTATTATTATTATAAAGAAATAACGGGTTTGTGTGATCCCAATATCCCACTTTATGTAGTATTCAGATTTTTTTTGCATGACGTATAACAAATGTAAATTTGTTTTGTATGTATTTATTTTTATTTATTATTAGTTATTATTTAGTTATATATTTATTTTTATTTATTATTAGTTATTTAAAAATAGTTTTTTCTTTTCTTTTCCAACTATCCTGACTTCCTTCCAGTGACAATGGCGGTGTGTCCATGGGCACGTCTTTCTGATCAGGCATAGCAATGAGGACCATATGGAGGGGGTCGCTTTCTTTTTATCCAGTGCAAACCAGCTCAGCACTCGAGAGCTGCGGCTTCCTGGCTCGCCTTCCAAGCTCCCGCCAGGTTGTCTTTGAGTCTCATCCTGCAACCATCTGCTACCGACTTGGGCTCCCTCCAGACATTCTGGGAAAAAACTGGAGCGCCTTCTCTTTTCCGTAGCAGGAGATGGAAGCCCAGTTTCCTCTCAGTCTCTTGACTTTAAAGGCAACTGCGTGTGGCATGAGTTGACTTTGACAGCTCTGACCAGTAACACCGGTTTCTGTTTATGTGGTAATAAGTGTTGAAGTGAACTCTTGGTTTAAAACGTAATTCGAAGTGGTTGAATTATAAAACGTCAGCTCTTTCAATCTGAGCTCTTTGTATTTCACTGCTGCAGCAATCTTGCTGTGTTTTAGAGAAAAAACAAGTGCTGGTCTATTTGTATTCCATGGATTCACTGCATCTTTTACATGTGGGGATTTGAAACAACTTGGGTCCTTCAAAATGGTTCATTTATGTTAATTTGAAATGGAAAAACATAATTTCCTACTTATTACTAGTGTGGGTGTTGGGGAAATTTAAGGAATCACTCTGTAATCAGGCATGAGAAGAACTTCTGAAATGAGTGTTGAATACAATTTTGAAGTACTTCTTTTTTTTCTGTGGCACATAAATAAGGAAAACACTTTTGTTTCTGCAGCACTTGTGCTGCTTGAGCAATATAGCTTGTTGTTAAAAAATTATGCAGTTGTAAAAAAACATTAACTCATATTACTTGGTTGTAAATCTATCATGGTTGCTAGAGTTTTCTTTATTAAGCATTTGATTGCAGAAATGTAATGTAACCGTTTGTTGTGTCAGTTTCATGCAAACTGGACGACAAGAATAATCTAATGGTGTTTAACACCCCAAAATGAATTACATGCACATGCTAATTAGAATCATTTCATCCCAATGTGATGTTTCATATATTTCCACAAACGTTTATTATTTATTCTCTAAGACATAGAGGTTGTGCAGACTTGTCATTGAAGACTTCTTAGCTATCTGATTGACATCAAATGGCGCTAGTCTGAATTGCCTTGATGTAGATTGAAAACTAATGGACCATTTTATCTGCACACATTTGGTAGTCTTCCCTGAACAGTCTGTCCTGAGTTAAGTTAGCAATTAAACATGTATTGGGGATATTCTGAAAATATAGCTTTTTTTTTTAAAGCTAAACATTTTAATACACTGTTCATAAAAATCCTTTCCTAATAAAAATGTCATTTATGGGTGGATTTTGTTCATCAAAGTGGATTACCAGATTACTTCATGGTGAGTTTCTCTTAGGTTCAATTGTTCTGATTGTTTTTAGAGATGATATCATGGTCACTTTAGGCATTAAATGTTAATTTGGATGTGAGACAAATCCAAAAATGCAAAAAAAAAAAAAAAAAGCCAAGCAGCAGATACAAAGGTGGGATTTGGGAGAGAGAGCAGTGTCCTGGAGCTGAGGAGAAACAATCGGCTAGTAACAATTCAATTCAGTTTATTTATAAAGCGCCAAGTCACAACAAAAGTCATCTCAGGGCACTGAACAGAAACATTCATATATAAAAATAACAATTTAACATTATTTATCTGAGGAGCAGACGGCTTTGAATTTAACATCATCACACCTTGGATTGGCAGACTGGGGTGGTGGTTCCCCTATTCAAAAAGGGGGACCGTAGGGTGTGTTCCAACTATAGGGGGATCACACTCTTAAGCCTCCCTGGTAAGGTCTATTCAGGGGTTCTGGAGAGGAGGGTCCGTCGGATAGTCGAACCTCGGATTCAGGAGGAGCAGTGTGGTTTTCGTGCTGGTCGTGGAACACTGGACCAGCTCTACACCCTCAGCAGGGTCCTGGAGGGCGCGTGGGAGTTTGCCCAACCAGTTTACATGTGCTTTGTGGACTTGGAAAAGGCATTTGACCGCGTCCCTCGGGGGGTTCTGTGGGGGGTACTCCGGGAGTATGGGGTACCAGGCCCATTGATATGGGCTGTTAGGTCCCTGTACGACCGGTGTCAGAGCTTGGTCCGCATTGCCGGCAGTAAGTCAGGCTCGTTTCCAGTGAGAGTTGGACTCCGCCAAGGTTGCCCTTTGTCACCGATTCTGTTCATAACTTTTATGGACAGAATTTCTAGGCGCAGCCAAGGTGTTGAGAGGATCCGTTTTGGTGGCCTTAGAATCGCTTCTCTGTTTTTTGCAGATGATGTGGTCCTATTGGCTTCATCAGTTCGTGATCTACAGCTTTCACTGGAGCGGTTTGCAGCTGAATGCGATGCGGCCGGGATGAGGATCAGTTCCTCCAAATCCGAGGCCATGGTCTTGAGCCGGAAAAGGGTAGCGTGCCCTCTCCGGGTCGGGGAGGAGGTCCTGCCCCAAGTGGAGGAGTTTAAGTATCTCGGGGTCTTGTTCACGAATGAGGGAAAACTGGAGCGTGAGATCGATAGGCGGATAGGTGCAGCGTCCGCAGTGAAGCGGGCGCTGTACCGGTCTGTCGTGGTGAAGAGAGAGCTGAGTCGAAAGGCAAAGCTCTCAATTTACCGATCGATCTACGTTCCCACCCTCATCTATGGTCATGAGCTTTGGGTTGTGACCGAAAGAACGAGATCTCGGATACAAGCGGCTGAAATGAGTTTTCTCCGCAGGGTGTCTGGACTCTCCCTTAGAGATAGGGTGAGAAGCTCAGTCATCCGGGAGGGACTCGGAGTAGAGCCGCTGCTTCTCCACATCGAGAGGAGCCAGTTGAGGTGGCTCGGGCATCTGGTTAGGATGCCTCCTGGACGCCTCCCTGGTGAGGTGTTCCGGGCATGTCCCACCGGGAGGAGACCCAGAGGAAGACCCAGGACACGCTGGAGGGACTATGTTTCTCGGCTGGCCTGGGAACGCCTTGGGATTCCCCCAGAGGAGCTGCTCCATGTGGCTGGGGAGAGGGAAGTCTGGGCCTCCCTACTTAGGCTGCTACCCCCGCGACCCGACCCCGGATAAGCGGACGAAAATGGATGGATGGATGGATGGATGTTTTGTTTTTTGAATGTCCAGAGGACCAGACTTAGCTTTTTTTTTTAATTTCTTTACCTGGATTATTGAGCATGCATCAGGGCAGACCAGCATGAGTTTTGGCCAGATACTCTGGTTTCCTCCCACAGACTGAAAACATACGTTAGGCTGATTGGTAACTCTAAATTGTCCCTAGGTGTGAGTGAGAGAGTGAATGGTTTTGTCTTGTTTGTCTCTGTGTCCCTGTGATGGACTGGAGACCTGTCCAGTGTGTCCCCTTCCTCTCACACAATAACTGCTGGAAATGGGCGCCATTGACCCCTGTGACACGAAAAGGAAGAAGCAGGTAAAGATAATGGATGGATAAAACTGAAACACACAAGGAACTGAGGGAATCTAAACAGGCAACAAAGTAGAGAAACAAACATCACTAATGTTCCATGTCAATCACTGAGACACTGAGCAGTATTACATCATTCACCAAATTAAACTCGGTGCTGATGTCACAGTGGCAGTGGAGCTGTTTAACAAAGAAAAAACACTGATAACTGTCAGTGCACCCTGGAGTTCTTTTTATGTAATTTTATTTTGTATTTTTTTTTTTGCTCTGATACAGAGTTAGTTAATTATTCTTATTAGGAGATAACTCAACAAAAATGTGACTTGAATGGATTTGAACTGTGATGAACTCACAGTAATGATGCAGTCTATCTGTCTGAATGTGTTATATTTCTTATAGAAGCATCAGCAGATCTGCTCTATTACATCTGACAGCCGGTTGTTTTCTGAATCTGAAAGCAGAGCGGGTGAAAGGCATCTGATTGCAAAAATATTTTAGGGGTACACATAGGCCTGTCGCGATAAACAATAAATCAATTTCATTTCTCGGCTTTATAATTTCTTCGTATCTCTCTGACACTGCATAAAAGGCTCAACTCCAGTGCTATTCACTGACCCCTCCTTTTCTCTTTTCTCTTTAAAATCTGTTTTAACCGTCCAAAATCGTGTTTTTGGATCGTTAAAAGCAGCTAAGCTGAGACGCTAAGCTAACAGGCTAACCTAGGGGGAAAAAAACATCTCGTCTTGTCGAAGCTCCAAAATTCACGGTTGAAACCCGTGCCTTCGTGTAAAAAATGTTTTCCCTGCAAAAAGAAGCTGAGAACTTGTTTACTGATTTTTTTATTAAAAACTTTGTGTGGGGAAAATGCTATGCTAAAGAGCTCAAACCACACAGAGCGTCTGGCGTTTTGAGAACCGGAGAGAGACAGCCCATGTCACGTCAAGGGGCCTCCCTCCCATTTTTCTGAAAGAGACACGGTGCTCGCTCCCTCACTATCCATCCTTTGGTTCAAACAGTCTTATACTGCCATCCTGTGGTTGAAAAAAGGTACTACACTCAAAACAAATTAATCAACATTTCTTAAATTTGTCAATACAGGTAGTCCTTGACTTACGACGGAGTTCCGTTCCTACGCAACGTCGTAAAGCGAATTTCAATGTAACGCGGAACATGCGTCCAAAACTGCACCTTATACGTACAGTACTGTATTTTACCAAGCACTTAGCATATCCTAACACAGTACAGTACCCTACATAATTATCAAAAAACACATACATTTGAGAGCCATAATGAAGGGAAAAAAGAGTTAATTTCCTACTCTGGAATGCTGGTGAAGCCATTTCCTCCGTCCCTCCTCCAGATTCTCCATTCATTTACGTTGTAAAACCGCCATCCATAAAACAGCTACCGGTACTTTTCCACATCTGCTGCCTGTCTAGCTTGCTCCAACAAGTTTTGTTTACGGTAGTTTTTTGAATGTCCAGAGGACCAGACTTAGCTTTTTTTTTAGAGAGTACAGGCAGCTGTAGCCTCCGCAGCTAGTAAAACCGGAAACTGCCGGAAACTGCGTAAATCGGCTTTAAAATAAAAAAAATCAAAACAATTTTTTTTACAATTTTTTACAATTTTTTTTATGGAGATGTGTGTCGTAACTACGGAACGTCATAACTTGAGACCGTCGTAAGTCGAGGACTACCTGTAATTACTAATTATTGTCAAATGTCAAACAATATTATCGTTTATCGCAATAATTTCTGAGACATTTAATCACCCAGCAAAATTTGTTATCGTGACCGGCCTAGGTACACATTAACTGGACAGGCGGCAATTCACTCAGTCAAACCTGACCGCATGCTGTTGAATCAGCTGAGACGAATTACCAACGACTAACCTGAACAAGCCCCGAAAGTTCATATTTAAACTTTCAGCATCACTGTTGCTCACAGCCTCTCCACTGAACTGAAACTTTTCTGTACAACTGTCCAGCACAAACCAAAAATAATAAATACGAGAGAGAGAAAAGAACTCACGTTATAGTTTGATATTGATTTGTAGTTTGAGTTTAATTTCCTCGTGTGAGATTAAAATATTGCCTTATTGATTAAAGTGTTGAGCGCAAACGTGGTCGATCTACTGTACGAAGGCACGCTGGTGGGAGTGAAGAGCTGCCCATTCAGTTGTGATTTCTAACACCCACATAAAATTGGCTGAATGCACGAGGATAATGTTTGGAAAGTTTTTTTTCTGTTTGTACACATAGAAAAACAAATAAATCATAGCTCTACTCAGAACTGTTATGAAGTGTTTGCCATGAAGAGGCAGAGCCCGGGCAGCCTCGTGTAATTACAGAGCGCAGAAGCAGGTAAACACTTCACAGCAAGAGAATCTCTTTCACCATTTATTATTGCTGATGTCTTTAAGTCGTTGTTTGTGTGCTATAAACTTTCAGAACGTCTCACCTTCTAAGTATTTTAACACTGTCTACCCCTAATTTAGTTTTGACATAACCTCTGGGGTTAGCTCTTAATCATGTGAGCTCAAATCAGCTTCTTTTTCACAGTTTTTAAATCTGTTTTGTCTTTTTTTCCTCTCTCCCTGGATAAGTGGAGCAGTGTGTAGTGCAGATGAAGCGGAGAAAATGTGTCTGAAGTGCTATGCTGTGGAAACGGTGACAGAGAGGCGAGCTTCACCCTCTGCTCCTCCTCCTCCTCCTCATGCATACCAAGTCTCCTTTTAAATGTATGAAGTGAGGAGGATTGCAACGCTGATGAAATATTTGATGATGGCAATGTGAAATGGAGTGAAAGAGAAAACGAGAAAAAGAAAGCTGGCATGAAGAAGGTGGGATGGCGTTAGCCTTCGGCTCGCTGTGTGTTTGCAGGCAGCGCGAGGAAATGAATCGTCCCTCGGATTCCCACTCGTCGCCCTCTTGAAATTAACAAGCCTAAAAATACACGCACCATGTGTTGCTTATGCATAATGTAAATAAATAAATAAAGAGTCAAGACTTTGTACTAGAACTCTAAGGCATTTGGGAGGTGACGTAAGGTCAGATATCACCACTGGAAAACAAAATAAGTTTACCTCATTGTAATACTGCCATAACAGACAATTTAAATTCAGTGGCTGTGCACTGGTATCCATGCTGGATGTTGTTTTCGTCATGTTTATTGCAAACCGGCTATAATTTGCTCTCAGGAAGCACTTCTGTCTGTTTGCTGCTGAGTTTGTTGAGGATATGTGAGGTGACAGAATAAGGCTCTGTCACCACTTCTTTCATTATTGATAAGCAGGGACAAAGGGAGCCGTAAAGTGCAATGACAAAAATTAAAAAAAAACAAGACAAAAAATAAAAAATACAAGAATAGTCTGAAGTTGAGATGTCTGTTCAAGCCAACGCCTACTTTGTTTCTATTCTCGATCCATTAAGAAGAGTGTATTTCCATCCAGTGCGCCAGCTATACTCCATAGCCCAAGGCTATTCAACTGGCGGTCCGGGGGCCAAATCAGGTCCACAGATGAGCCCAGTTCGGCCCACCAATGGGTTCATTTTTAAATTAAACTAGATTTTAAACCATAAAACAAACTCACTTAATGACAATAACTGCTGGACACCTGGTCCCTGAGCTCTTTGCTTCCTGTAACTGTAGCCCCCTGAGCATAGCCCTGATCTACTGTAAGCAAGGATCTGGAATTCCTTGTTATCTCTGTTAAAAAGACATGATTATAAGAGTCTAAACTAAGGAGCACTGATATTTGGCCCATTTAGCAGTTCCAAGTGGTGTTATACAGTAAAATAAAATAAAAAAAATGTCACATTTTTGTCATCTGTGTATGTTCCCATACTTGACAGACGAAATTGGTCTCTGCATTTAACCCAACCACCACTACCGGGTAGTCCCTCACAACTTTGCGCTTCGTTTCTCACTGACTCATTCTATCGCGTTTTTTCAAAAATAAGATTGGACATGACACACAATTGGCTGATCGATGGATGAGCCGCACGATCGGCACGGAATTTGTATTTAAAATAAATTATGTTAAATTTTTTAGCACTTGCTGCAGCTTTGTGCAGCCCTTACTGCAGGATCAATTTCCTACTGCAGCTGATCAGCTTTTCAGCATGCAGAGTGGAGAAGTGGGTGTGGCAAAGAGCAGAGGAGGCAGGGAGCTGAAATCATGACATTATGTGCTCTTTTAGAGCGTTTAGAGTTTAGAAACATTGTTTAGAATATTGCAAGAGTGTGGGAAGGGTTTAAAAGGCCTTTATATACAGGTAGTCCTTGGGTTACGATGGTCTCGAATTACGACGTTTCGTGGTTACGACACATCTCCCATTTACTATGAACAGCTTTATTTCGAGTTACGCGGGTTTACGTTGTAAACGTAACGCAGCGGCCGCTGCGGTGGAATAATACAGTATTGTACTGTATGCGGTGCAGCGGCAGAGGAATACAGAGGCGGAGGAAAACGTTACGTACTGTAAACGCTCTGGACCAAGGTGGACGGCAGAACCAGCGGCGCAGCAGTGGAAAAGTACATCGGCGGAGTCCTTAATGTAAACGCTCTGGACCGAGGTGGACGGCGGTTTTACATTGTAAACGTAATACGGAGGATTGACCGAGGTGGACGGCGGTTTTACGCCGTAAACGAAGGTGGACGGCATTTCTACGTCATAAACGGAATACAGAGGATGGACCGAGGTGGATGGCGGTTTTACATCGTAAACGGAGGTGGACAGTGGTTTTACGTCGTAAACGGAATAGGGAATACAGAGGATGGACCGAGGAGTACGGCATCACCAGCATCCAAGTAGGCCATTAACTCTTTTTGCCCCTTCATTATGGCTCCCAAACGTATGTTTTTTAAATAATTATGTAGGGTACTGTGTTAGGATAGGCTAAGTGCTTGGTAATACAGTACTGTACATATACAGTATATGGTGCAGTATGTACGTATATTCCGACTTACGTCGAAAATCGGTTTACGGTGCCGCGTAGGAACGGATCTATGTCGTAAGTCGAGGACTACCTGTATAATAAAATAAAGTTCTACTTAGTACTTGTACTACTATTCCTACTTGGTGGTTTTTCACTTGTCACAGGGCTTCAGGGTATGGATTCCCTGTGATAAACGAGGGACTACTGTAGTTAAATTGTAATTTATATTTACATTTACCCAGAAACAATGGTTTCATTGCATTTTATAATTATAGGTTAAACTGTAATAATAATAATAATAATAATGAATTCCATTTATAATGCACTTTTCATTAATAAAAATCTCAAAGTGCTACAAAGTGTAACAAAGCAAAGATCAAAATAAAACAAGTGATAAAATCAAATAAAATCAATAATAATATCGACTAAGATCAAAGATAAAATCATGTGGATGCAGATTAGGCTTGCTTAAAAAATAAATAAAATAAAACAAGTGATAAAATCAAGTAAAATCAATAATGATATCAGCTAAGATCAAAGATAAAATCATGTGGAGGCAGAATAGGCTTGCTTAAAAAGAAAGGTCTTTATGCTGCTTTTAAAGTCAACCAGTGACTGTGGAGCTCTCAGGTCGGTCGCAGGGAGGGAGTTCCACAGGTGGGGGGCAGCCACACAGAATGTAGCCACTGATTAACCTGCCTTAAGGACTTTATTGAACCCTTACATGTAGGAGGATGCTGTTTTCCTGGCTGAATCTAGAGGTTACCAATAAATCATAACGTGCAGAGTCTATAATAAATAACCTCTGTATTAAGGGCCAGATCGCAGGCTTACCGCACCTCAACACTACCCACAGCCCTGAGGTTGAGTATGAAATCGAGTTTTTGAAAGCTCTTTCAACAAGGTCTCAGTCTAATTGCTAATGGCGAAACAAAGTGAACAAAGCAGAGAACTGCTCCGGGGTCTGAAATACCTTGTAACTTCTCCCATCCAAGTAATTGTGAAAAATGCATTTGTTTTATGCGTTGAATGCCAAAAACAAAAATAAATAAATGTATAAATTGGAAGAGGCGGAACCAGTGCATGCAAACTCAACCGAAGACCGGTAGTCAGAGATGTGTGCTTCACATTGATGAAAGGTAGCTGATTAAAAACCTGTTCCAGGAGGAGAAATACTTTTAACTATTGTAGATTGATTTTGAGATATTTATTAGACTTTCAGACAAAAACGTTCTTACACAGTACTGTGTTGGGATGAAACTCAGTCTGGATTGGATTGGCTATTGACAGAAAAATGCCACCTTTTAGATTCACCTTTTCTTTAAAAGCAATGTTCAAACACGACGTGCAACAACACTTTATAGTGAGACTTTCTTGTTTTCAAAATTGTAGAATAGTTCAAAATTTCTAAGCTACGTAACATCTTTGGAGCCTTGAAAATGGTGCAATTTTACAAATTTTGATCATGTTGGACAGTTTTCAATAATGTAGGTGAGGTACAATTTTTACTACTAAATGTAGCTATGAATATATCAGATGAATTGAGCTTAAAGCTGCACTATGCAACTTTGTAATGTAGTCTGTAACTTTTCAAACAATATATTTTTAACATATTTCTTCACTCTGTCACTATCTACTGACAGACTGATGTTAGACAAAGTAATCTCTGAAAAAAACTATAGTCCCCTTGCTTCTCTATCAGCATTTATAAAAACACTAAAAACACAGAGTGACCCGGACAATGACCAGCCAATAAAAACAGAGTTGTTTGTCACGCCCCAACCCACGCCCCCGCCTGTCCCAGCCCCAGCGCCGCGCACATTCTCATTCAAAGGATTGCAAAGCGATGCAGGACTGTTTTGTATGTGACACAAATGTATTAAATATCCCTTCTTCATCCCAGAGCTGGACTTTTATTTTGTTTTTTTGCCAAAAGTCAAGTGATCGCTTCATCCTTCACTCACAGGAATGAGGAAATGGATTTGTCATGAGTCACGACTCACGAGCGAATTAAATCATGTCCAAAGTGGCTGGTGAAGCTCTGCTGATTTCAGGGTGTTTTTGTGTTGTTGGATGAGTGATTCATGGTTTTATTATATTTTTTAGAACGTTTTATTATCATATAAACACAGAACTTCGCAGCGTCTGCCACAGGACATGTAGTGGGGGCGGAGCATTCCAGACATACCAGAACCTGCACTGACAGACATGAGGAAGTCACGAGCGAATTAAATCATGTCCAACGTGGCTTCGTGAAGCTCTGCTGATTTCTGCTGATTTTTGTGTTGTTGGACAAGTGCTCCATGGTTTTATTATATTTTTTAGAACGTTTTATTAACATATAATCACAGAACTTGGCAGCGCAGAGACAGGACATGTAGAGGAGGTGGAGCATTCCAGACCTGCACTGACAGAAAGAGGAAGTCACGAGCAAATTAAATCATGTCCAACGTGGCTTCGTGAAGCTCTGATGCTTTCTGCTGGATTTTGTGTTGTTGGACAAGTGATTCGTGGTTTTATTATATTTTTAAAACGTTTTATTAACATATATTCACAGAATATTGAAGCGCTCCGAGCGGACACACAGCAGGGGGCGGAGCTACAGAACTCAAGTTCAACAGAGAACGGAATGCTTTTACCTGCTGGAAATTTTTCTAAGTCCCAGCGTTATGCAGAAATTACATAGTGAACCTTTAATATGGGAACATTTTAGCATTTTAAAATCTTTTTTTTTAGGGCCAGCTTTGTTTTGAACTATGGACCATGATTTTAGAATCAGACCACACTGCTACAATTTCATTATAAACCTTTGAGCATTTTATACACCGTTGTTTAAAACTTTGCTCCCACTTTACCATTTTTAGGCTTAGTTTACGTTCAGAATTTAGCCAAAGTTCAAGTGTGCACGTGTTTACGTGTCTGTTAACATGTCATGGACCAATAGATGAGGTTTTTTTTTTTACTTGCAGAAAGTAATCATTGAATGTACACATACAACTTTTAGAGTCAGCCAATTCAAGCTGGCTGCCAACATCCACTGACCGATAAAACACTAAATAACTAAGTCAATTTTGACATATATTGACCTAAAACTTGGTTTGATAACAGGTGAGACTGATTTCCAACACTTATTCTGAGTACTAACAGTCTTTTAAAAAATGTCCCCTAATTATTTAGAATAACCTGTGTCTGTTAGCAAAATAGCTCATGAAATGCTGGACTTTTTCATCAAAACTTTCAGTAAATAGTCATTTAATTTAGTATACGGCTGTCTAACTTTTTGAATCAACTTGATTCAAGATGGCTGCCACAGTCAGTCAACATTAGCAATGCACAATGATTATAACTCCGTCAGTTTTAAAGATATTGAGCTAACATTTATTGTTGTAGCTGAGAGTCAATAACAACCCAAACTCTGGGCATGACAACTTGTAAGGTGTGAGATTGTCCGTAAAGATGCAACAAAAGATGATTTTATCTCAAAATATGGTCTAAAAGGCAGAAGGCGATATGCATTTCTTCAAAGTAAGATAACCTTTAATTATAGTGTGTTTTTGACAGTTGGGAATGTGTTATTTTGTAGCTTTTCAACAACTTTAATGATCTCCCTCTAACACTTTTCAGTGAGTGTACTATCATTGAATTTCCATTGTAACTCATCATTCCCCAAACTGACAATAAAACAACCTTTTTTTTTAAATGCACGTTGAATACCTTGTTTGTGCCATCTCTGCAGCTTCTATTGTGTGTGTGCAGTGTGTATTTACACTTTTAACGCCTGTGGGACGTCATTAAAATGATATAAAAGTAACCACAGCCAAGGGAGGCTAGAAATAGCAGTGACGAAAGCTCAAAGCAGCAACAACAGGCATAGTTTCAAAGCACAAATATAAAATATTAGCAGAAAATTCACAGACAATACACAAACTGTTTGTTTAGGTTTAAACATGCATCTCGTCTGAAGGTGGGATCGCCATTTAGACACGTCACAAATCGATTATAATTCAGTATATGACCATGAAGCAGTTATTATTAAAGTGTAATAAAATTAATGATCTGGATCATTTATTTCTAAACAGGATGTCATTAACAATAAATAATTGATTTGCGAAACATTAATCGATTCAGAATCGTTTCATGTCTGCACAAAACAAAATAGCAAAAAATGATACATTTCTCTGCCCCCGTGTAAATGAATAAATCCTGAGTCACTTTTATGTTTTGTTCAGAAAACCCTAAAGTAAATAAACATTCTTTTTTAATCAATTTTAAAATATTCTTCAGAACATTTGCAGCTGATGATCTATTATACTGGTTTGAAAAGGTGTCCAGAAATTTGAGGAGATGAAATATGTATATGTTTCATCTACCCGTCGTATTTCATTCTAACCTACCCTCACCTCGGTATCTCCATCTCATCCACCATATTTTTTTTAGACCTCACGTCTTCTCACGTCTTCTCATCTCCCCATCTTCAATCAGTCTGTCTCAAGCTTTATCTCTTTTAAAGGCTTCTGCATGTTCAGGGTGTGGAGTTTGGCAAATAAGTTCATCCTGCGTGTCAGAGTCCAGGTGCTCGGCTAATGTGAGCGTGTGTGTGTGTTGCATCGAGAACGCTTTTACTTACTTTATGTGGAAGATGGGGGGGGGGATACTTTTCCACACAAACACTGCTCTTACAAAGACGCCTTCTTCAAGTAAAGAGCTGGTGCTTCATTTGATTCTTTCTTCAGTTTCTTCACTCTTCTGTTGCCTTGATAAGAACAGCGTGGCTAAAACAGCAGGACCAGAGAACATTTGTTTTTGTTTCACTTTAAAGTCTCTTTTTTTACCATCACCCCCACCACTCTGCTTCTTTTCATTTAACTCGTTTAAAGAAGCAATTTCTCATTTTGAGCTGGTGAGGCTGGGTGGTCCTTTGTGAACAGGCCCTTTCTTTATTTCACCCTGGGTGTTTTATGATTGCACCCAGATCAATAATTGACTGCATTTGTCCCCTGAGACCCACTAACTAGAGATCAATAGAAGCCGTGTCGTGCGCTCTCTCTCTTTTTTTTCTTCCTCCTTGATATTTTACCAGGTGTGGCTACAGGTCACCGTGGTGTTTCTTTCTTTAATGCTCTGCACTGGCTCCGTATATCACATTAATAATCCTCTCCTTAAATAATCATAACAAGCAGGACATCTTAATCAATATCTACTCAATTCAATTCAGTTTATTTATATAGCTCCAAGTCACAACAGAAGTTGTCAGCGCACTGAATTGAAACATTTATATATAAAAAATAATGTAAAGGATTATGAGGAGGTCAATATTAATACTGACCTCTTTACCTTAATTAATTTACTTATTCAGATTGAATAGTAAATTCACGGATTCTGTTCTTTTTCAGTTTACCCAATATTTCTGTGATCTTTATGATGGATAAATAAACAAAGCCATTAAGTGACAAAGACGTTAACTTAGCTTGGTATGCCAGGCGACACTACCATTTATTTAAAATAAATCAACTAAATTAACACCATTACACTTGATTGACATGATTTCACTTTCTTTCAAATTAATACGTCAGCACACTTAAATTTAACACAACAGACTTCAATATTGGATGTTAACATATTTAGTCTGTGGGCTCTTCAGCTTAAAATAGTTTCCAGCTTAGAATTGAGGGAAAAAGATAGGAGGAAAGATTTAAGAAGAATTGGGAGGTTAAGAGAGGAAGTTTATCTTGCATTTATGAAACCAGATGACACTCTTCCGTACGCGTCCAGCTAAGATATCATCACACCTCCAGCAAGCAAACAGCTGCTCCTTTACCTTAAGACGTCCGCCTTGGTTCTGGTAAAGAGCTGTGGTCAACTTTAGACTGACGAGTCGTCGGTCCCGCAAGTCCAAGCTGGACTCCACGCGTGTTTACCTTGTCGGTGTCGGTGATACTCGCTTTCGTCGGCAGAAGTCGTGACAGTCGTGGCTTCTTGGCTCAAGATAATTTATTCCAGGAAGGAATAACAAAGTTTTTGAGCTTACGCTCGAAGTGGACCCATAACAACATGTTATCAGTCCCAGCTGGATGACGAGTCCTTAGCGCGTGACTGGTGGTCATTCAGCTCTTTGGAAAGTTCACATCATCTTTCGAAGCTCCCAGAAACTCTGAAGCGTTTCCGCACAGTTAGAACTTAAAAAGCCTTAGAGAGGAGTTCACTTGCCTTATCAGACCCAAGGTTACAGCCAGCAGCAGAGAGAGATTTGTTTAGGGAAAGGCACAGCAAGCTGGAGCCCTTTCATGAAAAACAACGGATTACTGTCCTCTGAGTTTCTAAACAAAACCGTCCGGTCTCTGTGACCCGAGACTTCACCTTTAACCCAGCAGTGAACACAGTTTAAACTCTTACAGAATAACACAGCTTAAAAGCACACATCATGAAAATGACAAAAGTTATTCTTTTGATCACATCAGCCTAAAATCAAAGATAGAAATAGTCTCTTTTGGTGACTATATTTATCAGATTACAGCTAAATGAATGATTTTGTAGTAAATGTCTTGCTTTACTGAAAGGTCAGTAAAGGTCATCACTGGACAGTTCAAAACCTTAGTTTGACCCTGGGTAGGTCCATTACAATAATAATTTAGCATTATTTTTCTGAGGAGCGGCCTGCTTTGAATTTAACTCCATCACAAAACTCTCATCTTGAGCAAGCATGAAGGTGACAGTGGAAAGGAAAAACTCCCTCATGAGGAAGGAATCTTTAGCAGAACCAGGCTCAAGATGAGCAGCCGTCTGTCTCAACCAGCTGGGTTTGGTAAGAACAGATACACAATGGCAGGTCAAGAATCACATGTTAAGATAGAAATAATATCAAATGAAAACTATGCAATTCTAACAATTCATTTAAGGAAATGAGGTCAATTTGCCATCTAGTATTGCAAGTCTATAGCAGCAAAACAAGCCAACACATAGGATTTACCTAAAAGGAAAGTCTTAAGTTAAAACTGAACAATGCGTCAGCCTCAGGGACAGAAACTGGAAGTTGGTTCCACAAGAGAGGAGCCTGATAACTGAAATATCTGCCTCCCATTCTGCTTTTGGAAACTCTAGGAACCACAAGTAAGCCTGCAGTCTGAGAGCGAAGTGCTCTGTTAGTAAAATATGGAACACTAAAATATCAAATATAAGATGGATATAGGTTGTTGAGAGCTTTGTAGTTTAGAAGTAAGATTTTGAATTAAATTCTGGACTTGACAGGGAGCCAGTGGAGAGAAGCTAAAACTGGAGCTATATGATCTCTCCTACTAACTCCAGTTAAGAATCTGGCAGCAGCATTTTGGATCAACTGAAGACTTTTAAAGAAGTTTTTGGACACTCAGATAATAAACGATTGCACTAGTCCATCCAGTCTAGACATGATAAATGCATGGACCAGTTTTTCTGCATAATTTTATATAACAATCTGACCCTCCAACTCTTAGCACTAAATATCATGTGAAATCTGTTTAAAATGTTGCCATTAACTAGTTAAAACAACACCGTTTCTTAGCAAAATGTCTCATAAACTACTGGATTTTTTTAATATCACTGGACATGAATCAACAACTGGTTGCCTTTAGAAGCCAACCTGATTCAAGATGGTTGCCACAGCTAACTGAAGCTAAAACATATAATTAGCTAATACTTTACTATAGCTATTGAGTGGTAGCTGAGAGTCATTCATAACATCAAGCAGTCTTGCATGAGATTGCACAGGATCTTTTTTTGTTTTACTTCAAAGTTTGACTTAAACTATCTCGTTTTTTTGTGGGTTCTGTGTGGGTTTTCTCCAGGTACTCCAGTTTCCTCCCACAGTCCAACACACGCATGTTTAGGCTGCCTTCAGGCCCAGGCCTCCATGCAAAATAGATCTTGGATCTTTTGCCTGGTTAAACAAATGTTAATCAAATAAATAAATAACTACAACCTTACTATAATAATAGTCAAAAACACTGGCATGGAAAGCAGTGGAAGGTGCACTCCTTCAAGGATTTATTTTTTTTTAATACGCCCTGAAAGCAATAAATGTGAGCACTAATATCTAAACAGTGTTTTTTTTAGAGTTTCATGTTGATGATATGAATTCACCCAGCAGCAGTGTGTCTGTGTGTACGAGCCACCTGTGAGCATGACCGAAAGTTTCCAATCCCAATATGATGAGAGTCGCTGCTCTGTGCCGATTGCATCACCGGCAGTCGCCATAGCAACCTGTCCCCTCACCACGAAGGTCTTCTAGTGCAGCTCGGCTGATGGAGAGGCTAAAGCCCTCTTATGGGGAGAAGAAATGAGAAACAGAGAGAAAGAGGAGAGGGCTGTTAAAAGCCGCCCCGGCTTGGGAGCACATCTGTATTACTTAGTGTCTGCTGCAAAGAAAGAGAACCTTTATTAAGAAGGAAGGAGACGACGTCCCCGAGGAGTGTTTCAGTGTAATGAATTTAAACACGTACAACATTAATGTGGTGTCGCCGCGGTGCCACTAAGCTCCATCTCCCTCCATCATCTTTCCGTTTTAATTTCCTGACAGCCAAAAAGCAGGTGTTAATGTTTCTGCTCATACCTTTTAGTGCACATGAAAACACTAAAATGTCTATAACTCTGTCAGTTATACAGGCATTAAGCTAAAATTTGTTGTGGCACAGGCTGAAACTGGTTCCCAGCACATAAACTAAGACCAATTGCAAAAGGTGGTTGTTTAAATTGTTTGCCTTCACTGGTTCTTAGAGCCAACTCACATTAGAAAACACAAAAAGGAAAATATTTGAGTTCATTTTACCGATACTATGCTTTTTTAATTTTTATTAACCTTTATTTAACCAGACAAATCCCACTGAGATCACATATCTCATTTGCAAGGGAGGCCTGGGCCTGAAGGCAGCCTAACATGCATGTTTTTAGTCTGCGGGAGGAAACCCGAGTACCCGAAGAAAACCCATGCAAGCACAAGAACATGCAAACTCCACACAGAAAGACCCTAGGTCTAACCGGGGTTTGAACCCAGGACTGTCTTTCTGTGAGACAACAGTGCTAACCACTGAGCCATCGTGCTGCCAAAATTAAAAGTGTGAATAGCCGAAAAATATTTACAACACATACTTATTGTGTAAAATATTTGTTTTAAACTTCTGCATTAATTGTTGTAGTCAACTAGGGATGCATGATATTATCGCCATGGTATCAACCGGTATTAGCGATAAAGTTAAATATTGGACATCGACCATTCAATTCACAGATATAAAAGGTGCAGTTTATATATCTGTATACTGTACCTTTAGGTGCTGTTTTTGTATGACAACCTACCGGTAATGACAATGTTGTCTGCAGTACCAGCACAACGTTATGACGTCACGTGTGCCGTTGAGTTCAGATTTGTGAACATTTACAAATTTGCACTGTTCAAGTGTTGTCATTGTGTTAGAGAGTAAATGTAATGAATACATTTGACATTAAACATAATCCAAGTTGAAGTTCATTTTCTGTCCCCTTTTTGGCATCTGCATTTGGTAGCAGGCCACACTGACAAAGACCATGCAGGATAATGTAGTACCGGTATTTTAATACCGCAGTAGAGAAAGCTATGTAGTCTCTGTAAGTAGGTCTTGGGGGGAGGGGAGGGGGGGGATTATTGGTATTGGTTATCACCCAAATAAGTTTTAAAATATTGGCATGTTGAATATCGGCCAAAAATCCAATATCATTTATCCCTATAGTCAACCTTGTTTGTCTGTTAGTAAAACATCTCATGAACCACTGGATAGAATTTATTGACACTTTCTGAGAATGATTAACTGTTGGCGTTGGACCAATTCAATATGGCTGCCACAACTGATCAACATTGATTCTTCACACATGCATACTCTGAGCGGGACCTCTCAGGTGAGACTGTTCAAAACAATGAAAACATTTCTCATAACATTGATCTAAAACTCTTGAATGAAAAGTGGCGTGCGGTATTTGTTCTTTCGAAGAATGCCAGGCTTTTAATCTGGTCTTGGTCTGCCGTTTGTGCATCACCGCCCCGGCCGACCCGGTAATTCAGCCGCTATTCTTGTCGCCCCTGTAAAGTTCACAAATGTTAATTATTCATGTACACCTTTTCCTCCTCTCTGGTCACTTGTCACCACCTGAATCAGACAGAACTGCAGTGAAATAATTAAAAAACAAGCATGTAGCCACTCTTTCCACGGAGAACGCTGTTCTCGTCTAAAGTGGCCATTACGTGTTTGTGGAAGCACCTGAACAGACCGTTACGGGGACGAACCCACTCAGGCTTCACACAACAATACATTTCTTGCTATTTCACCTGGTTTCAGATAAATGCTACGAGGCTGCAAAACAAAGAAACTGAAATGTTTTCACCACAAACAGGCTGTGGGGGCATTTCCCCCCAAATACAGTAAACATAATATCAAAGCAAAAAAATATATATATATATATATATATATATATATATATATATATATATATATATATATATATATATATATATATATATATATATATATATATATATATATATATATATATATATATATATATATATATATATATATATATATATATATATATATATATATATATATATATATATATATATATATATATATATATATATATATATATATATATATATATATATATATAATATATATATATATATATATATATATATATATATATATATATATATATATATATATATATATATATATATATATATATATATATATATATATATATATATATATATATATATATATATATATATATATATATATATATATATATATATATATATATATATATATATATATATATATATATATATATATATATATATATATATATATATATATATATATATATATATATATATATATATATATATATATATATATATATACAGGGAACCCCCGACCTACGAACGAGTTCGGGACCTAAGAACCGTTCGCAGCTCGATCCGGTCGTAGGTAGGGGGTGAAAATTGCGTCCCGTTCGTAGGTCGTTATTCTGTTCGTAGGTCGCGGAAATACCGCTAACGGTGCGCCGCGCACACATTTAACAGCATGAGACTGACATACTGGCCCATAAACATGCACAGAACTTTATTTACAAACACTTATCTAAACCATTACACCACACATGCATCCATAAACACACACAGTAACTGTACATCAGTAACTTCACATCAGAACTGCAGGAAATCAGCTGGAAATCACATCAGCAAAATGATGTCAACAATCACACATGAACACTTCTCAAAGTGCAGCTTTTAACATCAGAACAGCAGCAGTGCAACCAGTGCGTTGATGAGTGTCCATGTGCATGAGAAAGAAGTCCATGAACTCAGAAAAAGCTAGAAGCAGCAGAAAAATGAAACAAAATTGTCTTACTTTGACTGAAGTGTAGGTAGACAGATGTTTTTCTCATGATCAAACCTGCATCTTGCTCAACAATGAATGTTTGGAGCATTTACTTTTCCACTGTCATGCGCAGTGTCACGCCCATGCCCAACTAACAACAGCCAAGGGGCAATCCCCTCCCCCACCTCGCCGATTGCCGTGTGTGACGCAGTTACGCCGTAGCTCGATTATATACTTGTAATGGGGCTCGTTCGTAGGTCACGTTTTTTCTGCCGTACGTCGATGGTATTCTTCTACTTTGGCTCGTTCCTAGGTCCCGTGGTTCGCAGGTCGGTGGAGTCGTAGGTCGGGGGTTCCCTGTATCTGAATCTCAGAAAACGTTATTCCAGTAATACTCTATTTTGTAAGGATTGGCTCCGTCCCCTCCTTACACCCTGTCTGTTCCTCTGTTGTTCTGTCAGCTCAGCGTTACAGGTGTTTGTGTTTATCGTTAATTAAGGCGTGTATATTAGTCAGCAGTCATGTGTGTCTCATTGTCGGGTCATTGTCCCTGTTACCCTGGTGTGTCGTTCCCCAGCTCCTTGGTCTGTGAGTACATCTCGTCTTCCTGTTTGGGTTTAGTGTTTAGTGTTTAGTGTTTAGTACTCAGCCACTGTAGAGCGTCCGTATAGTTTTGTAACTGCCTCGTCAGTTGTTTTGTTTTCATCTTATTAAAGTATTTTGGTTTTACTCGTGCCTCTGAAGTCTACCTGTCTGCACCACGGGACTCATCAACCACACACCGCACCACCGTGACAGAATGACCCGACCATTTTGAGTCCCGCGGACAGGTAACATAGACTCACCTAGAGGCTGAAGATGTCTGCTCGGAAGGAGGCTGCAGCCATCAGAGTTGGCGGGTTTCGAACCGAGCCCGTTTGGAGCAGCAACAGGTCCGAACCAGAGCAGCTTCCATCACCAATGCTGATAGCAGAGCGAGCGAGGGAGCGTCGGGGCGGCTGCTCCGACCGGTTCACCTTCGCTCCTGCACGAGCCATCTCGTTGTGGGATGTGTCCGACGACGGTTCGGATTCGGACCCAGACCCGGGAGGGCTCCTGCCGTTTCCAGTTCCAGAGACACGAGGCCGCAGGAGAAGGCGGCGACCAGCGAAGCCGCGCACTTCCGGTTTTCAGCCTGCTCTCCCCCGTAATCCTCCCACGCTGTCTGTGGAGCCGGCGGGCGTTTCAAAGGGGGAGGGGTACCCACGTCCGTGCACTGTGACGTCTCAGGGGAGACGTGCTTTGAAGGGGGGGCATGTGTCCCCTCACACCACGTCTGCAGGAGTCACGGAGACTCCTGCACGCCACACAGCTGAGAGGAAGCGTCCTCACAAAACTCCTCCACAAAGGGAGCAGCCCGCTCACACTTCGACCACAGGGGTCGCTACTCCTGCAGGACTCACACAGGAAGAGCCTGCAGGACACACTGAAGGAGATCCCACCTCGACCACAGGGGTCGCTGTGGGACGGAGATCTGAGGAGGCCAATCTAATTTTCCAGCAGATAAAACGACTGTTTCATGCTGCTGTCAATAAACCTGACCCTCGTTACAAATATAAGACATACTCCATTATAGTAGACATCATTGTTAACAGTCCCTGTTCTGTGATTGACTCAGGTTTCATTCAGATCCTGACTTTGGCTAAGATGGGGCAGGAGGAGAGTAAAGCCAAGATGGAGGGCGCTGCTCCCAAGGCACCTACAGAGGGTGCTGTCCTGCCTGAAGCACCTACAGGGGGTGCTGTCCTGCCTGAAGCACCTACAGGGGGTGCTGTCCTGCCTGAAGCACCTACAGGGGGTGCTGTTTTGTCTGAAGCACCAGGGGGTGCTGTTCTGCCTGAAGCAGCTGCTCCTGCATCGCCTACAGAGGGCGCTGTTCTGCCTGAAGCAGCTGCTCCTGCATCGCCTACAGAGGGCGCTGTTCTGCCTGAAGCAGCTGCTCCTGCATCGCCTACAGAGGGCGCTGTTCTGCCTGAAGCAGCTGCTCCTGCATCGCCTACAGAGGGCGCTACATCACCAACTGAGGGCGTTGCATCTACACCGTCTCCAGAGGGTCCCTCGCCGTCTCCAGAGGGTCCCAGCGCGACGGACGCCTCCACATCCATGGAGGGTCCACTCCTCGCAGACGCCTCCACATCCATGGAGGGTCCACTCCTCACAGACGCCTCCACATCCATGGAGGGTCCACTCACCGCAGACGCCTCCACATCCATGGAGGGTCCACTCACCGCAGACGCCTCCACATCCATGGAGGGTCCACTCGTCGCTGACGCCTCCACGTCGATGGAGGGTCACGTATCCTGTCCAGAGGGGTCTCAGGAGAGACCCCCTCACGTCTACTGCGGTCCAGAGGGGTCTCAGGAGAGACCCCCTCACGTCTACTGCGGTCCAGAGGGGTCTCAGGAGAGACCCCCTCACGTCTACTGCTGTCCAGAGGGGTCTCAGGAGAGACCCCCTCACGTCTGTTCAGTGGGGTCTCAGGTGAGAGCCCCTCACGTCTACTGCTGTCCGGAGGGGTCTCAGGGGAGACCCCCTCACGTATCCTGTCTCGAGGGGTCCTTGGAGGGACCCCCTCACGTCTGTTCAGTGGGGTCTCAGGTGAGAGCCCCTCACGTCTACTGCTGTCCGGAGGGGTCTCAGGGGAGACCCCCTCACGTATCCTGTCTCGAGGGGTCCTTGGAGGGATCCCCTCACGTCTATTGCTGTCCAGAGGGGTCTCAGGAGGTCTACTGCTGTCCAGTCTCTACGCCTGGAGACGTCTCTACGCTTGGCGCCACTGCGCCGCATGAGGGGGCTCCTATTCTGGGTGGGCCCTGGAGGGTCCCACCCTCGTCTTCGACCGTCCTGAGGCCTCGTCTTCGACGGAAGCTCCTGCTCGACGGATGGCCCCCGGGACGCCCGCCTGAGGTGTCTCTGCGTTATGGCTTGCCTCATGGTCGTCCACCAGAAGGGGTACTGCGCGATGGACGCTCTCCCGGTCGCCCACCTGAGGGGTCCTTGCCCGGGGTCGACGTCCTGGTCTCGATGTTTGGGCGCTTATTGGTTTCTAGGTTTAGCTTTTTGTGTTTAGCATTTGTCTAGGTTTAGCTTTTTGTGTTTAGCAATTGTCCCAGGCCCTGTTCCTGTCGGTTTTTGGTTTGTTGTCCTTGTGTTTTGCCCGCCGTCCTTGCGGTTCCTCCCTCTGCCCGCCCTGTTTTTTTTTTTTGGGGTGTTCTTTTGGGACGCCGGGGGGCGTCTTTGAGGGGGGGGTACTGTAAGGATTGGCTCCGTCCCCTCCTTACACCCTGTCTGTTCCTCTGTTGTTCTGTCAGCTCAGCGTCACAGGTGTTTGTGTTTATCGTTAATTAAGGCGTGTATATTAGTCAGCAGTCATGTGTGTCTCATTGTCGGGTCATTGTCCCTGTTACCCTGGTGTGTCGTTCCCCAGCTCCTTGGTCTGTGAGTACATCTCGTCTTCCTGTTTGGGTTTAGTGTTTAGTGTTTAGTGTTTAGTACTCAGCCACTGTAGAGCGTCCGTATAGTTTTGTAACTGCCTCGTCAGTTGTTTTGTTTTCATCTTATTAAAGTATTTTGGTTTTACTCGTGCCTCTGAAGTCTACCTGTCTGCACCACGGGACTCATCAACCACACACCGCACCCCACCGTGACATATTTGATAAATTAGTATCTTTCATACATCCTGCAAAGGGCCCAATATATTTTTATTTTATACCCTAATATGCCCTAACTCGATCCAAATTATTAACATTTCCTACCAAAAACAAGACGTGATTGTGTTTTTGCATGTTTGTGTGTTTGTCTGTTGTGTTTGTAAAATATCTCGAGTTATTGAACAGATTTAAAGAAACTTTCATAAATTATTCATTAATTGTACATCTAAAACACTAAATCTGGAAGTAAGCAAATTCAAGATGGCCTCCGCAACTTATTTAACTTAGCTGACCCCAAAAATATCTATAACTCAGTCACATTCACAAGTGAGCTCAGTTTTGTGTTGTAGTATCTGAAAGACTTCACACACACTCTGAGGACTATCATTTTGAGAGTTCCTGGCAAGGTTTGACCTAAACGACGTTAACTACATATCAGCATCTTAGCACAAAACTTGAAATGCGTTCATTCAAAGACTAAGCTTTTAATTGTAGATGTCCTGCATAGTTAATTGATTAAACAAAAAGTTGAATATTCATATGTCCACAAAAACTAAACTCAAACATGAACCCTAAAGCATCAAAACCGCTAAAAGTTTGTGGAAAATTCCCACAAGAAAACTTCCCTAGGGATGCACAATATTATCAGCATGTTTCGGTACCGGCGATATTAGCGATAAAGTTAAATATCAGACATCGGCCATTCCATCAAAATAACTCACTGATATAAAAGGCATAT